>ML267698.1:459-12015 GCA_005239495.1 Nicotiana undulata
AGTTCAAGTTCAATAAATCAAGTTCAAGCTCAAGAACGAAGAACAATTCAAGTATTCAAGATCAAGAACGACGGATAAATCAAATTCAAATTCAAGATCAAGCTCAAAGGCCCTTGAATTTATACTAGAAAAGTAGAATCAGAGGATTCGTAGAGATTGTAACGCTCAAATATTTGAAATCGAATACTACGATTGTCGCAATATTTTTCGGTCTTGATTTTATTTTCTTGACGCAATTTATTGTCTACAGATAGAAAAGATGAAAAAACTTAAAAATTAGACATGTGGACTTTTATAATGCTTCTGACATATTTTCTTTTCTTTTGTATAACGCGCCTATTTTATGTAACTAGAACACGCGGATGCCACGACACGCTTTTGAAAGGTTTAAGGAGACAGGAGGTATTAGAAAAAATAATGCAGACATTAGCTTTATGCATTACTAATATATTGTTAGGCATATTTTTTTAACTTATATATAACTAACATTTGTATTAGTTATACATCATACTTGATATTATCCTATGTATAAGTAATGCATAGAATATCATGACATTAGTAATACCAGGGCAATTAATGCATGCATTTGTATGGTTAAAGACAAAATTGTCCTTAAAGTCCCTTAAAATTAGAGAATATAGAGGGAATTTTTGTAAACATCTATTTTTCTTATTAATTATGCAATGCATTATAATTTTAATACACCACACCAAACAGTAGGTAAGAAATAATATCTGCATAACTAATGCTTGCATTACTAACCCATGCATTATTAATCCATACATTACCAATACACCTTATTTTGCACTATTCTTATGCACCCTACCAAACGACCCCTAAGTGTGTGAAATTATTCTCGTAGCCAATTGGTGTGTAAGACAAATTTGACTATAAACCAGGTGGCATTTTATGTATTTTGCTTACAAATACCATACAACTCATTTATACAATATTGCTCTCCCTTTCCTAGTTTCAATTTGATATGAAATTTCAGCCAATACCAACTTTAATCTTCACCAAATTCCCATAAAATTGAGATATAAAGTTTAAAGAATTTTCTTAATTATTTGCAACAATACCCAACCAAATAAATAATAACTTTACAGATGTCAATTCTTAAATTCAAAGTTTCAAAATTTTTTACTAGCTGTCAAATGGACTTTAAGCTCTTAATTAATTACAGCATAAGAACTTACTCGGTCCTTCACTCTGTTAGCATAAGAACTACACCTTTGGCCCTTAACAACTCCAATTTTCTTTCTTCATGCATTTAACTCCCTGCAAGTTTTAGAATCCCCGTTCTAATAGTGTAGTCAGTTCTAATGGTAGAATTAGTGTATTCAATTTTGGTTGAAGAGATTTGAATTTGGGGAAGGAAGAAGAGGAAGACAAAATAAGAAAGACCGGAGCTTAACACATTACTTTATATGGAATTGATAATTATATATAGGATAAGTTATAAATAAGGAACCACTATAAAAGCGATGAATACGTTTATAATTAAGCATATTTAAGTAAAAATTCCAAGTATAATAGAGCTCTAGCCAAGTATATTTTACTAATTTTGCCTGCAATAATATAAGGTTAAAGTAAATAGTCAATACATATTAAGAAGAAATAACAAGAAATACAGAGTTGACAGAGGCGGATCCAGGATTTGAGGTTTATGAGTTCCTACCGTAATTTTAGATTAAATATGCAATAATAACTGGGTTCACAGTTAGTTATTTATAAATATTTAATGAATTTCTTTATATAAATACAAGGTCTACGCAAAAGTTACTGGATTCCCAGGAACCCGTATTCTATTCTCTAGGTCCGCCCCTGATAGTTGGTGCTTTATTATTTTGGTTAAAACTTCTTTTATTTGGCTAGAATGGAGTTCCAACCAAACAAGATCGAGGAAAATTTGCCGAGCCGAATAACGGAAGACCGAAATATCCGCGATCGGTTGTAGATCACGGCAAAAATCTCGGCACGTATCAAGGAGAGGGCGATTAATTAGCAAATCATGAGATTTTTTACCTTGTATAGAATTGTATCAAGAGTAGGACACCCCTACTATATAAAGGGGAGCCTAATCATTTGTAACATACATTCTGATACGCAACACATAGCAATATACTGTTATTTCTAGCCGTTATCATCTTGTTATTATGTTCTTACATTAGTTGAGGCGTTTCCTTGTTCGAGGGTAATCGAACTCGAAGGCCAAGGCAGTTCAATTTGTGTGGTTTGCATTTATTCTTTTATCGCCAGTTTCAATATTAATTTTTTTTAAAATTTGTATCAAATTATATCACGTATCCTTAAAACCGCGTATAAATTCAATTGTTATCCTATTTTAAGGGTAAACAATTTGGCGCCCTGATCGGTTCCAACCCTACACCACTATAAAGTAGCGAGGAATGGCCGATGCAGTTTTACCCGATAGGTCGGGATCGATATCCACATGGAATTAATATTGGTTTGGAGTTGGGTTTCTACCTAATATAGCTGTGTGTGTTGTTTCTAGTAGCACTTCTAACCATGGATGTGATTGTTTCTATTCTAATTTTAATGCTATTGATTGCTAAAAATAATCTAAGTACAATATTTTTGTGAGAGTTTCAAATGATAAAAAGCACTAGGGAAGTGACTTTCGCCTAGGCAAGTATCTAATGAGATTAAGAATCTAGGACAAGCTTGTTATAATTGGGGTCGTGATATAACCTTCACACATAAATACTCACTCTATACCTCTTGGTAGTTTGAGTGACTTTTTCCGATTTGGCTTTTAAGCCCAAATGGGTGTTCAAGCAATGCAAGTGAAATTGTCTCAAGTCGGGTATTACTATCTCTAGGTTTAACCCAATAATTGAGGCTATCATTCTCTTGAATTCACCCCAATTCCTTGTTAGCCTACTTTTCCTAGACTTAGGTCCTCTTTCTCAAGAAGAGCCTAAGTCAAAAAGGCATGAATCAGTGTTTGCAACCAGCAATTCTACAATTAAAGCATGAAATAAGCTAAATATCACTAACCCATGAACAATTATGCCTTAAAATTAAAGACTCATTAAATACCCACACTAGGGTTGGGTCACAACCCTAGCTATGGGGTCTAGCTATTCACGATAATGGTAAAAATCAAAGATGAAGATGAAAATAAATCCCAATACAAGATGAAAATCAAAATATTGAAGATAAAACTACTCTAAAATTACTCAAAGAGGTAAAGTGCAGTCGTTCACGTGCTCCCTAATACATAACTTTCCCTAAAAATGCCAAAAGGATCTATTTATACACAACTGAAATTTCTGGACAAAAATGTCCCTACGGAGGTTTCGCTGACCGCGTAATAGTAGGCGCACCCGCGATTGGATTTTCTCGGCTGCACAATAACGAGCGCGGCCCGCGTTTCTCTACTTTCGAATCTGGACTGGGACTTCTTTCGCGGATATCCTAAAATCCACCGCGTCCATGTGAGCTTCATTCGCGGCCACGTATTTTGGACGCAGACCACATTCTTCTATTAAGCTTTGATTGAATGGTCTCTGAACTTCATTTCACGCTCCAAGAGGAATACTGACAGCGTCCGCATTCGCGTAAGGGTAATACGCGGCCGCGTAATTTAGACGCGGGCCGCGTTCTTCCTTTTGAGTCCACTTTGCCAAGTCTCTGAATCTGTAACACCGGTTTCGGCGAAAATACACCCGTGGTCGCGTCAGATATTTTTTGTCCGCGGTTGATCTTGAACCCAAATCAGCCTCTCTGAACCTTACTTTCGTGGGCCGACTCAGCGGAGGTTCTTACGCGGCCGCGTATTTACACTGCTGTCCGCGCTCCAGTTCGCAGCCTTGGGTTTATGCAAGTTTGACTCCTTCATGAGTTTATTTTGGCTTTTCTGACTCATTTTGACCAAAACCTTCAAGCAAGCACATTAAGTTAGTTTTCGGGAACACCTTTACGCATTTTTGACCCAAAACCTAAGCAAAAGAGAGCAAATTATAGGCTAAAATCCCTATTTATAAACTCCCCTAAACTTAAGCTTTTGCTTGTCCTCAAGCAAATAAGGTAATTCTCACCTCCACAAGAAAAAAAAAAGGAAAATTTCAGCTGTCCTAAGGTGACTTCATCAAGCATCAATTGGGACTAACAATTATCCTCAACACAAATGCATTATCAACAACATTATGCTATGACTTCTTGAGTTTCATAGGTCTAATGTGACACAAGAGCTTCAAGAGTTGACTCAATTCATCAAGAAAACTAGCTCTCTCACGTAGGTCATTGTGGATCCCTGACTCCTCCTCCTCTACTCTCCATGAGCTAATCTCACCTCATAGAATGTGACACTCAAAACATGGATTATAAAGAAGTGCGCTCATCACTCTCAAAAGAACGTCACAAGTTCGGCTCTAAGTACCATAAGCTTGCCCCTAATGTAAATTACCACTAATGTAAGCTCACTCAACTTGAAATCCTATAGGGCTTTAGCGGGATGTAATGAAGGCTTTTTGGAACAAGTTCAGACATAATGAACTATGATGGTATCATCTTTCCTTAAGCACTCCATTTTCTCAATTCGGCTCATACTTTCTTGACTCTTTGAGTCAATTTTCTTCTTCCTTAGGGGAACTAGAGAGACACATTGTCACTCTTTCTTCTTTATGACAATCATTTTTCTCATTTCCTCATCATTCCAAGCCTTTCAACATTGTTTTCTTGAATCCTTTCAACCTTTACTCTTCTTTTGGCATTGGCTTTTCATCCTTTTCTTTGCCTTTCCTTTTCATAAATTCTTTTTGTTCTTTGAACCTTTCATCACTTTGAAATTCCTCGTTTCTCCCCCAAACTTATGCTTTTGCCTATTGTTCATCATGAATGCTAAGGAAAGATTGGGTGCCAAGAGAGGGTCATAATAGAACGGATGAAGGCTTGTAATGTGGTTATTGAATGAAAAATGCTTAGGCTCAAAGGGGTTGACTAAGAATATCATAAAAGTAGGCTATGGAAGTTTCCAAAGTTCAAATGGGACCAAGGAGAGCCTATAATCACTTCTCAAGTCGAGCCACACTTAGAATTTCGCCTAGAAAAACATTTGGGGCAAGTTCTAGACTTGTTGGAACGGGACTTGGACTTGCAATTCAAAACCTCACCTCTCAAGATACTGGATTGTTAAAGAGAATAGAGTCGAAGGCCCACAACAACCCTAGCTAAGATTGAAGATCACAAATGGCTAACAGAAACCACATGATGATAGTTTTAGTTAAATCAAGATTCTAAAGGTCACAACTAGAGCTAATCTCGTCAACAAACCTGTCTCTAACCATGAGGTCGAAGGTAAATGTTCTAGTGCCAAGTGAAGCCTACTTGAGTCACTTTTATTCATTACTACTGTATATCAAAACAAAAAGAAAAAAAACAGACTCAATCCCTTAAGAATGTTGTCACGCCATCCATCATTGGGAAGAGCCACCCGGTTCAAACAAATTCACCTTTGGAAAGAACCGTCGCATTAATAAAACCAAAGGCTTATTGATCACGAAAAAATGTATAAAGAAGCTACTAAATGAAATAACTCTAAGCTATTAAAGAAAATTACAAAAGAAGTTATAAAGCAAAATACAGAAAGTAAAATGAATATGTACAATAGGGGAGTGAAACGAATATACACAAAATGGGGATGAATATATACATGGAATGGTAAAGTTATATACATACCAAGAGTGAACAATAACGAAAATGAAAATACGATAAGTAAAAACATAAAGAAAAATAGTATCAGAGTTTTTACAAACCAGTCATCAAAATCATCATACCAAATAAGACCACCCCCAAATAAAAATTAGTATTGTCCTCAATGCTAAAAGCAAAAGTAGAATAGGGGAGGGATAGAGAGTAAAACAAACTCCCTATGAGGTCTCTGTCTGCATGGGGTCACTTGTGGGGTCCTGTGGATGTCCCGACTCATCACCTCCCTCGGGATCCTCCAGCTCAATATCCAAGTCCTCAGTCTGGGGTATCACCACTCTCCTCACCATCTCTCTGTCAGCCTCCTGCTCTAGTACCTGTGCTGGCTGTGCTGTCTGTGCTGCAGGGGCAGAGGATGTCGCCGACGGAAGTAAGCTTTTTCACCTCCTTCTTCAAATTCTCTTGTCTCTTCTTCACCCTCCTCACCTGTTTACCCAGCTCCCTGATCACCTTATCAAGAGCACCCAGCAACTCTAGAATCTTCTTTTGGTTGTCAAGGATAGTCTTCAATGATTCCTCCACTGATTGAGGCATCTGGATCTGTGCTGGAACTTTTTGATCAGAGACTCCACTGGATAGGGTAGATAGCTTTGAAGTATCTACCTGCATCCAGTTGTTAATGCTGGCCAAAGTCTGATTTACCCTCAGTACAGTCTGAGGGTAAGCTGATGAAGAGGGCACAAAAGGTGGGATAGAAGCAGATGGCCCTGAAGGTGGATGTGGCATGGCGACAGATGAACCCTCGGCTGTGGAAGGCTCGGATCCAGTGGCCGCTATCCCTGGCTCTTCAGACTGGCCAGTGGAGTTAGTGACTTTGCCTTTGGACTTGGGGTTGTTTGGACCCTGAAGGCTGTACCAGGAGAAGGGCCTTTTTGGCTTCACTTTCGTATCAAAATCCCTCCCTTCTATATCCTGGTCCTCTAAGTACATGTTGAGGAAATTTGGGTAGGGGTATGACCTTTCATCCTTCCCGATAGCTCTGTAAATGACTCTAGCCATAATGTTCCCCACATTTATCGGGAACCCCGCTATGATAGAAGCTACAATGATTGCCCTGGAGATCTGGATGTCACTGTCATGCTGAGAGGGGTCTATCCGGCTGCACACAAAGGTGGACCACCCTTTTGCTTCAAAGTTCAGGGTGTTCCTAAGAATTAGAACTCCAGGTGTAAGCCAAGCTAGAGTAGTCCTAGGAATGGCTATCACTGATGCAAGCCATGGACGGGCTAACTCACCCAATGCCACCTTCTCCAAATAGAGGGATTCATCCACATCGTCAAACCCAACATACTCATTCAGCGTCTTGCCATCAAATTTAATCTTCTGGCTCCGTACCTTGGTCAAATATGTGCCCTTTTTGACGTGGGCGACATTGGCATAAAACTCTTTGACCAAGTACTCATTGGCCTCCGGTAGCTTGCTGGTGAAGAACTTCCACCCTACTCTTTCATTGAACTGCCTCTTAACATTGGGGTTGTGGGGTAGAAGATCTCTATCAATGAAATCCCTCTCGAGCATGAGTGACCTTTGATGCCACCTGTAACGACCCGACCAGTCGTTTTGTAGAATATGCATTATTATTACTATTTTTACCTTGTCATGCATTGGTTATACTGTTTATGATGTGCGGGAGTCGGTTGGCTCGGGTCCGGAATGGTTGTAGTAAGAATTGAGATACTTAGTCTCTAAAAATAGCTTTATAGTTGGAAAAGTTAACTGGGAGTTTACTTATGGGTAAACGACCTCGGAATTCGGATTTTATGGCTCGGATAGCTTTGTTAGGTGATTTGGGAGTTAGGAGTGTGTTCGGGATGTTTTTGGGATGTCCGGTGTAGAATTAGGCTTGAATTTGCGAAAGTTAATTTTTGGTGATTTCCGGTGGGCAGTGAAAAATAGGCTATCGGGGTCAGAACGGAATTTTGGAAGTTGGAACAGGTTTGTAATGTCATTTGGATATGTGTACAAAATTTCAGGTCAATCGAATGTGTTTTGGTTGGTTTCGGCATCGTTGGTGGAATTTAGGAATTTCAAAGTTCATAGGCTTGAATTTGATGTGATTTTGGTGTTTTAATGTTATTTTGGGTGTTCCGAGGGTGCGACTAAGTTTGTGATCATTTATAATGTGTTGGTATGTTTGGTTCGGGTCCCGAGGGGCTCAGGATTGATTTTGGATGGTTAACGGGAATTTTTAGGCTTGAAAAATGCAGCTTCAACTGTTGGTGTTTTTGCTACTGTGATTTCCGCACCTGCAGGTATTTGACCGCAGGAGCGGCCAGGAAGGTCGCAGGTGCGTTGAAGGCCAGATGGGAGAGAATCCGCAGAAGCGGTTGTGTTGGCCACATCTGCGAGCCGCAGGTGCGACACCTGGGCCGCAGGTGCGACACCTGGGCCGCAGGTGCGAGAATTGTCCGGTTAATGAAAAATTGCAGGTGCGGACCGCAGGTGCGAGAAAAAGGGCCGCAGGTGTGAAAAGCCTGGGCAGAAAGTATAAAAAGAGGACTTAGTGATTTTTAGTCTTCTTTTCACCATTGTTGTTGCGGGTTCCGAGCTTTTTGAGGGGTTTTGAAGAGGAAAACGATTGTCCTTCATTGAGGTAAGGTTTTTGGACTTATTAAATCAATTATATGTGATTAAGGACCTAATTAATAGTGTTTAATTGGGGAAAATCAGTGGAAAAAAGGGAAACTAGGGCTTGAGTTTAAGAGGCCTTCTAGGGGTGATTTGATGGGTCAATTGGACTCCGATTTCAGCGTTCTTTATATGTAAAGACTCATGAGATGATGAGGATCATTTTGGTATAAAGTTTGTCGAGTTCCGAGATGTGGGCCTGGGGGTCGGGTTTTGGCTAATTTCGGGTTTTTGTGCATAAAGTTTATATTTTTTGATTGAGTTTCATCCTCCTAGCATAATTTGATGTGAACAATCTGAACTTGATAGATTTGGAGCACTCGGAAGTTGATTCGAGGGGCAAGCGTGATGCAGAGTAGCTTGTCGGGCTAGTTTGAGGTAAGTAATGTCTTTAAATCCTGTCATGAGGGTATGAAACCCCGGAATTTACATCCTTTCACGGTTTTGAAGTGATGCACACACTGGATGACGAGTGTGGGGCGTGCACGAATTGGAAATTTGGAAATATGTTCCTTTTGAGGCAACTATTGAGTTGTGAAGCTATTTTTAAAGCATATGTTTTATAGTATTAATATGTTTTGATATATTTGGGCTGTAAGCCACATTTGGGGCCTAGTGCCGATCTTTTTAAACCCCTTGGGGGGCTATTTTCCTGATATTCCTCACGTATAAATTATGATTTTACACTTAGTCTTTTCTTGTTAAATTGTTGACACTCAGATTTGTTGATATGGTTGTTTTCTGAAATGAAAAACTGTTTTGGGTCGAGAACCCTGTTATTTATGGTCCGAGTGGCATGTTGAGAGCGTCTGACTAAGTGAGGCTGCGGGCCAATATTGTGAGGATATTGATGTTATGAGAGAGGCTGAGTGCCAGAGTGATTGATGCCATGATTTGGCTTGTTATAGCGCTTGGGCTGTAGGAGCCCTTCCGTAGTCTGTACACACCCCCAGTGAGTGCAGGTACCTACTGAGTGCGGGTGCCGAGTGCCGAGTACCGAGTGACGAGTGATAAGTGATTGGGAGGTATGAGTGACTGTGAGGTGCTGAGTGACTGTTACTGAGTGATGGTGAGGTGCTGAGTGAGTAGTTATGAGTGATGATTTGGCCCGAGGGCTGTTATGATGATATTTTCACTGAGTTCTGATTATGATTCATTTCATCCTTTCATACTGATATTTTGGATATTTTACTGAGAAACATTGGAAAATATACTTGTTCAAAGGATTTTTACGGAAATTGGTTTTCAAACATACGTACTAAATGAATACTTCATTAAGACTCCGTATTTTACTATTTGTGAATTGGTGTTTTGTACTGTGTGTTTCTTATCTTCAGACTTGATTTATTTTCATTAATACTGAGTTTGCGTACTCATCATTACTCGCTGCATCTCTGTGTGCAGATCCAGGTACTGGTTCTGAGCAGTAGTCATCTGAGTTCGTTTGGCGTTAACATTCAGGATTTCGAGGTAGCTGTCCAGCGTCCACAGCTTCTCCATTTCCCTTCCTTCATTTAGTATTTAGCTTTTTGTTCTGAGATAGTGTATTATGACATTAGCAGTGTTAGTATTATTCTTAGATGTTTGTGATCTGTTGGCTCCAGTTCTGGGGAATGATTTAGACTGTTAGATTATTTATGCTGTTTAAAGATTTAGAAGATTTTATACTTATTATGAAAATGTATTAATGATTTTGAGAAATTTTACTAAAAGAAATGTGTAGTTACGTGATAGTGGCTAGCCTAGTTCCACGATAGGCGCCGTCACGACCTGTTAGGATTTGGGGTCGTGAAAATTGGTATTAGAGCTCTAGGTTACAGAACCACAATGGTCATGAGCAGGTTTAGTAGAGTCTTGCGGATCGGTACGGAGACGTCTGTACTTATCTTCGAGAGCCTACAGAACTCTTAGGAAAAATATCATTTCTTGAACTCTGTCGTGCCATTCTATTGATTTTGGAAATCTAAACTCCTATTGTTTCATTCTCTCACAGATGGTGAGGACACGCGCTATGGATCAGGGTGACCAGACACCAGCCGGACCCATGAGGGATCGAGGCCGTGGTGGAGTTAGGGACTAGCCCATGCAGCAGCCGTGACAGTACCAGAGGACCCCCCTACTATTCAGGATCAAGTTCCCGCCGAGGGTGCTCCAGGGGGACAGGCTCAGGCACCGACAATGCCTATTGTCATTCCGGGTCTTCAGGAGACCCTGGCTCAGATCTTGACAGTATGTACCGGTTTGGCTCAGGCAGTTGCTATTTCTAGTACCGCCGCTACATCTCAGGCCGGGGGAGGCACTCAGACTCTAGCTACCCAGGTGTAAAGACCCGTAAAATTTCTTGCTTAAAATAATGCCCGAATAAGTCCCCGAGTTGTTATCTCTGTGGAAATTCTTAAAACGGACCTTGATTTTGTAAAAGTACCCCGAGATTTGAAAGAACTTAATTTTTCCAGAAATTTGGGTGTTATGCGACGCACTATGCGATCGCATAACGTGTATGCGGACCGCATAGTGGTCGCATACACGGGCAGATCACTGCCCAGCTGAAGGGGTGTTATGCGACGCACAATGCGATCGCATAACGTGTATGCGTACCGCATAGTGGTCGCATACACGGGCAAAATATTTTCAAATTTTGGCTCACCTGGGGGCCATTCTGCGGTCCAATATGCGGACCGCATGTCAGGAATGCGATCGCATTCCTGATCGCATATTCAACACGGTCTTTTAATTTTCTAAATTTTTATACCCGATCCCAGTTTCATTTAACCCCTGCCCTCTTTCATTTTAATTGGTTTCTGAACAAAATAGAGAGAAGTGAGAGTTGGTTCTAGAGAGAGAAGTCCTCATCTTCCCCAAATTGGTCCTCCGTCTCTACCCAGGCTTGGAAGTTTCTCAAGTAGTAGTCATCTTCTTCATCATAAGAGGTAAGCCTTTACCCTATTTTCTCAAATTCCAGGGATTTCACTAAGAATAAAACACACATAGGTTGGTTCTTGGGGATGAAAAGTTGGGACCTTGCATGCATGTGAATAATCTTCCATAACCTAGCAAAGGGAAGAAAGTAGAGTAATCTTTCACTAAAAAGGGTTTAGTCAATCTAAGGGATCACATAGTGTTTGATAAAATGCTCAAATGAACTCGAGACTCCTAATTCTAAGGTAAATATGTTGCATTGTGAACTAGATTGAC
>ML267700.1:0-16080 GCA_005239495.1 Nicotiana undulata
TGTTGCTGTTGAAATTTGACATGATTTTAAGGATATCGATTGGTAATGAAAAACGATGATTACTAGAATTCCCGGTAATAGAACCAATTTGTTTAACCAAAAAATGAATGCTTTTTGACTAAAGCTTAATTTAAGAAAAACTCGGGTTACTGATAATCAAATCAACCAAATAGAGAATAGATATCGATAATTGAGAACGAAAGAATAAAAGTAGCCTTTATTTCCCAAAAATCGGATCCCTTGTTTGTTACATTAACATTCCTTTTTTAGGGATTGTCTCCTAGTACAACGTTTGTATTTCTGTCATGAAGCCTATTAAATGCTTAATTATTGCATTTATGAGGCGTTACAAAGATGAATAGTAACTGTTATTTTAGGAGTTGCATAACGTACGGGACATTGATTGATGATCTTTGAATCGGCTTGTTATTGCGTCCGGATTCGTCGTGACCGTGCCTTTTCTTCTTTGGTGATCTTTCCGTGGCTAATTCCTTGTATCGACCGTATCTCTTTATCCTGCGTCCGCGTGTGATATTTTGATTGGTCCACCTGGCTAGCTGAGTCATCCAAAATCTGTATACGTGTAAGGTTATATATTTTTTACCAATACAGATAGTCCCCCCACTTGCCATGTATTGAGCGTATAATACTTGGTAAGTGGATGTTCATTTATGGNACAGTACTTCCATTTAATGTTTCTTCCACGTGTCCATTTCTAATTGGTTCTAAAATGACCCGGCGCCTTTTAGGGATTTTTTGCGGCTGCATCAATCCCAAAATGACACTTTTGATTATGACTTTCCATCATTACCTTTCCAAGCTTTGACGGCTGCCATTAAGTATAAATAGTCTTCTTCCTTAGCACGAAAAAACTTCTACAGCTCAATCTTCTCTTTATGAATGAATTTCTTCCTGGACTTTATAAATATGTCTTCCTTAGGCCAACCTGAAAAGGTTATTGATGTTGAGGCTCTGGCTTCTTCTTCTGCTCCGACAAGGAGTCGAAGAGGCGGCCGATTAAGGAGCCTAAGTTGTACCTCCGTTAGAGGTTCTTCTTCTCCTTCTCCTGCTAGGGCGTTGTTTTCTCCGAGAGGTAGATCTTCTCATTCTATTTCTAGGAGTAGGGATGAATTTCATGAACCTAGAGTNGTTCTAAGTTAGCACGATCAATGGTTACCTCATTAAAAACCTTGCCGAAAAACCCATTTGGGACAAAACCAGTCTAAGGGAAAAAGAGTGCAACGCGTGCTTTCAGACCTAAGAAATTTGTGTTGAAGAATCCATCGTTGTTTCTGATCGAACACCTGCAAGAGTTAGTTAAAAATATAAATAAAAATGGAAGGGTCGTACCTTAGCAGTAGTATCACTTTAGGAGCGATACACTCCAATTGCTCGATAATTGTTCGCCGTTCATCGTGCCGATCTTGTAGGATCCTTTTCCGATGATTTCGAGGACTTGATATGGTCCTTCCCAATTTGGAACCCGTTTTCCTTCATTCGGATTTCGGGTGTTGACGGTGACTTTTCTTAGCACTAAGTCCCAGATGTTAAAATGTCAAAGATTGTCTCTTCGATTGTAGTACCTTTCGATCCGCTATTTTTTTGCGGCCAATCGAACGATGGCGGCTTCGCGTCTTTTGTCCAACAATTCTAGGATCGTATTCATGGCCTTGTGATTCGATTCTTCTGTTGCATATCAGAACCTGAGGCTTGGATCTCCGACCTCGACCGGGATAAGAGCTTCGGCGCCATAGACTAACGAGGTATGCCCAAAGAACCTCGGGCAGTATCTCTCTCCACTTCCTTTAGCGTCGGTCGATCTCTTCTTAAGATTCCGAATAATAGTTTTATTGGTTGATTCAGCTTGTCCGTTCCCGCTGGGATGATAAGGTGTCGATAACATCCTTTTGATTTTGTGGTCCTCGTGAAATTTAGTCACTTTGCTACCAATGAATTGCTTTCCATTATCACATACAATCTCTGACTTTCTCGAAAGCATGTGCTTCAACACACTTAGAAAAATAATAAGTCATCAATAAAATAATCGAGCTTTACCTGGGGCCGATGGAAGAGGCTCGACGATGTTCATTCCTCATTTCATGAACGACCATGGGGATAAGACCGAATGGAGCTGCTCTCCGGGCTAGTGAATAATTGACGCATTCCTGTGACATTTGTCGCACTTTCGAATAAATTCCTTTTCATCTTTCTCCATATTAATCTGTGGACCAATGATTCGGCACCGAAATGATTCCCACAAGTTCCTTCGTGAACTTCCCGTAGGACGTAGTCGGTATCTCCCAGTCCCATACATTTTTCCAGTGGTCTATCAAACATCCTTCTAAACAGTGTTCCGTCTTCGGACAAAGTGAACCATGATGCCTTTGTACGTAGAGCTCTCGACTCCTTTGTATCTGATCAAAGTTTCCCATTCTTTATTGTCATGACCCAAATTCCCAACTTTAGGGATCGTGATGGGCCTAATACCACACTTGCTAGGCAAGCCAATATTAGAAGGCGATTAACTTAATTTTCTTTATTAATTACTTAAGCATAAATAAATGAATTTAGAGTAAACTTAATTTAAATAATTTCCAATGAAATACTCCAAATATAAAATAATAAGCACTAAATTAAAACAAACCACAAACTAAGTATATAAATAACTCTAAGACTACCCCAGGGTCTGGTGTCACAATCCACGAACTACTAAAGAATACTATAAATAACGGGCTGAAAGAAATAAGGTAATTGTTCTGAATAAAATAAAACAGCGTTTATGGAAATAGGAGAAGACTCTCGGGATCTGCGGACGCCGACAGATATACCTCGTGTCTCCAAATGAATGAACGGTTGCTCTAGTAAACTCTACTAACGGCTAGTACCTGGATCTGCACAAAAGAGTGCAGAGTGTAGTATCAGTACACCCGACCCCATGTATTGAGTAAGTGACGAGCCTAACCTCGACGAAGTAGTGACGAGGCTAAGGCGGGGCATTAACAATATAGCCTGTCACAATAATAATTAACAAGGCAAGAAAGAAATCTAAACAAATAGACAAATAAATGCTGCAACAAAATAAAATAACTCAATTGCCTCTTTCAGGTCTCAGCTATAACCAATTCTCAAATAATTTCCAAATTTCCAATCTTGAACTTTAAATAAAAATGGTGCCAAAAATATATAAATAATAGTAAAATAAAAATTTAAGCTTTTCAAAAGTTTATTTTCTTTGAAAATCAGTAAAATATAAATGTCCTCCCTTATCGCTCCTCCCTAAATATATCACCCTTATTGCTCCTGTTGCGGCGTGCAACCCGATCCCACCTGTCAACCCTTATCACTCCTTGTTGCGGCGTGCAACCCGCTCCCACCAGACATATCACCTCAATTTAAGTATAATTTTCACAACTCAGGTCAAGCCTTTCACAATATTATTGTCTCAACAATTATAAATAAGAAACTGTATTTGTTTCTCAAAAACATCATCAATATCATCTCAACCATGAAACCAACAGGAATATCAAAATATATATAATTCCTAAAAACAATGCCAAACCTCTCAACCGTTTTATACCACAAGGAAAACAGCTCAAATAACCAATACTATTTCCAAAATAGCCACAACAATATCTAACAACAAATTAATAAGGCCAAATAGTCATAGAAACAATAATGANAAGTGTAAAAACATCCCTGGCCTACCCGAAACTCACCCGAGCCCTCAGGGCTTTAAGCAAAACATGCACGCAAGTCTAAATACATCATACGGACTTGTTCGTGTGATCAAATCATGAAAATAACATGTAAAACTATGAATTAAACCTCAAAACTTATCATTTTCAACAAGAACACTTAAAGTTCATAATTTCTCAACCGGATGTCTGAATCACGTCAAACGAACTCTGTTTTTTCACCAAATTTTACAGTTAAACTTTCAATATTATAATAAATCTGTACCGGATTCCGGAACCAAAATACGGTCCGGATACCAATGGTTTTAAACATTATTTCTTTTCTTTAATTCATAAACATTTCAGCAAAACAATTTCTTTCAAAATTTGATTTCTAAGGCTTGGGACCTCGAAATTCATTTCCGGGCATACGTCTGAGTTCCATATTTTACTACGGATCTCCTGGGATCTTCGGAACATGGATCCGGGTCCGTTTACTCAAAATTTTGACCAAAGTCAACTTTTATCAAATTTAAATTCTAAANCCTCAATTTAAGTATAATTTTCACAACTCAGGTCAAGCCTTTCACAATATTATTGTCTCAACAATTATAAATAAGAAACTGTATTTGTTTCTCAAAAACATCATCAATATCATCTCAACCATGAAACCAACAGGAATATCAAAATATATATAATTCCTAAAAACAATGCCAAACCTCTCAACCGTTTTATACCACAAGGAAAACAGCTCAAATAACCAATACTATTTCCAAAATAGCCACAACAATATCTAACAACAAATTAATAAGGCCAAATAGTCATAGAAACAATAATGAACATATAACAATTAAGACAATAATCAATTAAGTTGGGGACGGGGAAGGGATCATGTTTAGCAAACAATTTGGGTGGTGCATAGATACTCGTCACCTCACCTATACACCACGCCCGTGCATTTCACATAGCAAACAAGTGGGGATTCCTATTCCCTCAAGTCAAAGTTAGACCAAACACTTACCTCAATTTCGCAGGCCACTCACTGCTCAATTATTGCTTTTTCTTTTGAATTCACCTCTAACTTGCTCGAATCTAATCACAATTAACTTAATATCATTAACTAATGCTAAAGGAACTAACTTTATTGAAAAATACAATTTTTCTTAAGCTTTCTCAAAAAAAGTGAAAACCCGCGGGTTCGCTTGGTCTAAACTCGGGGTTCGGACCAAATTACGTTTACCCATTCACCCACGAACCCATATATGCTATTAGTTTTGAAATCCGACCTTAATTCGATGTAAAAATTCGATTTTCATAAAATTCCCTAATTCTACCCAAACCCTCAATTTTTACCATGAAAGTTCTGTGTTTTTGCTTTAAAAGTGATGAAAAACAGTAAGGAATTGAAAGAACAAAGTTTGGAATTGATTACCTATGACTTGGGGATGAAGATTGTTGAAGAAAATCGCTTTTAGGGCTGATAACCTCGAAATTTTGGTGAAGAAAAAGGTCTGCCCGATTTTTAAAAGGTATTTATATTAGCTGGATAGGAGACCTATGCGTTCGCACTAGGGGGGTGCGTTCGCATAGAACAAAAATGACCTCCCCCAATTTTACTCTATGCGTTCGCACTGGGAGGGGGGGGGGGTGNTTTAAGCAAAACATGCACGCAAGTCTAAATACATCATACGGACTTGTTCGTGTGATCAAATCATGAAAATAACATGTAAAACTATGAATTAAACCTCAAAACTTATCATTTTCAACAAGAACACTTAAAGTTCATAATTTCTCAACCGGATGTCTGAATCACGTCAAACGAACTCTGTTTTTTCACCAAATTTTACAGTTAAACTTTCAATATTATAATAAATCTGTACCGGATTCCGGAACCAAAATACGGTCCGGATACCAATGGTTTTAAACATTATTTCTTTTCTTTAATTCATAAACATTTCAGCAAAACAATTTCTTTCAAAATTTGATTTCTAAGGCTTGGGACCTCGAAATTCATTTCCGGGCATACGTCTGAGTTCCATATTTTACTACGGATCTCCTGGGATCTTCGGAACATGGATCCGGGTCCGTTTACTCAAAATTTTGACCAAAGTCAACTTTTATCAAATTTAAATTCTAAAAATCACTATTTCTCACATTTTCACATAAAAGCTTTCTGATTTCATGCCCGGACTGCGCACGCAAATCGAGCTATTTAGTTTTAGTCTTTTTATGGATATTTATCATGGAACAGAGTCTAATTTTATAAAATGACCCCTTGGTTCATCACATTTATGTACTTGTTTCTCCAATCCCAGGTAAAACTTGTGAAGTTTATTTCGGTGTGGCCTTCTTCGATCACTTGTATCGTGAGTTGTATGACAGTCCCCGAGTTGACTTCGTCGTCTTCGACCAATGACCCTAAGTTTGCAAGAGCGTCGGCCTCGCTGTTCTGTTCTCGAGGTACATGTTGTACGGTCCATTTTTTAAATCGATGTAGAGTTACCGGTATCTTATCCAAGTACATCTGCATTCGGTCTTCTCGAACTTCAAAAGTCATGTTAACTTGGTTTAAAACGAGGAGGGAATCACATTTGTCCTCGATGACAACTCGAGACCTGCAATCATGGCCTCATACTCGGCCTCATTCTTAGTTAATCTCGAAGTCCTGATAGATTGTCTAATAATATTACCAGTGGGTGGTATTAGAACGATACCCAGCTCGGACCCCTTCGCGTTCGAAGCATCGTCCATGAAGAGGGTTCACACCCCCGAAGATGTACCAGGTTTTATTAACAATTCTATTTCAACCTCGGGTACGAGGATGGCGTAAAGTCGTCCACGAAGTCTGACAAGATTTGAGACTTGATGGCGGTTGAGGATCGATACTAGATATCATGCCCACTTATCTCAACGGCCCATTTGGCCAATCAACCCGAAAGCTTGAGTTTGTGCAAAATATCGAGAAGAGGATATGTCGTTACAACACATATTGGATGACATTGGAAATACGATTTTAATTTCCTAGAGGCGTTTATTAAAGAAAGCACTAATTTTTCTAAGTGTGAATATCTGGTTTCAACCTCACCTAAGGTCCGGCTAACATAATAAACATGGAATTGCGTACCTTGTTCTTCTCGGACTAGGACTCCACTTACCGCTATTTTCGAGACTGCCAAGTACAAGTAGAGTTGCTCATTCGCTTTTGGGGTATGAAGTAGCGGCGGGCTTGATAAATATCACTTTAGTTCTTCCAAATCCTGTTGGCATTCCGGAGTCCATGCAAAGATACTTTTCTTCTTAATTAGCAAGAAGAATCAGTGGCTCCTATCTGAGGACCTCGAAATGAATCGCCCTAGGGCGGCTATACGCCCTGTTAGCCTTTATACAACCTTTACATTATCTACGACTGTGATATCCTCGATATATTTGATTTTATCGGGGTTGATCTCGATTCCCTGATTGGATACCCTGAAGCCAAGAAACTTGCCGGAGACGACCATGAAGGCGCACTTTTCTGTTGAGCTTCATATTGTACTTCCTCAATATATCGAAAGTTCCTGCAAGTGTTTTAAATGGTCCTCTGCTCTCATGGACTTAACTAATATGTCATCAATATAAACTTCCATTAATATTCTTATTTTTTCTTCGAACATTCGGTTCACTAGGCGTTGATAAGTTGCACCAACATATTTTAGTCCAAACAACATTACATTATAACAGTAGGTGCCATATTTAGTGATAAACGAGGTCTTTTCCTGATCCTCCGGGTTCATCTGTATTTGGTTGTACTCGGAGTAGGCATCGAGAAAACTGAGAATCTTGTGGGTGGCCGTGGCATCGATCATACGATCAATATTAGGCAAAGGAAAGGAATCCTTAGGACACATTTTTTCAAGTCTTTATAATATACGCACACTCTAAGTTTATTTCCCTTCTTAGGGACTACTACTACGTTTGCTAACCACTCGGGATATTTTACTTGCCGAATGGACCATATTTTGAGAAGTTTGGTTACCAAGTCCTTGATGAATGCGTGCATAACCTCGGACTGGGGCTTTCTTTTTTGCTTTACCGGATGGAACTTCGGGTCCAGGCTTAATCGATGGGTAGTGATTTATGGTGGGATCCCTTTTATATAGAGATGGGACCAGGCAAAGCAATCCATGTCAGCTTTAAGGAAATGAATAAGTTTGTTCCTGAGCTCGGGCGTTAGCCCCGTGCCCAGGTATACCTTTCGTTCAGACTGATGGTCAGTCAACATGACTTGTTCTAGCTCTTCGACCGTTGACTTGGTGGCGTTAGAGTCATCGAGAATTATGAAAGATCGAGGGATCCAGTAGTCGTCATGCTCGTTTATCCCTTTCTCCTGCAATTGGGCCGAGGTCGGTGTTTGTGGTTGCTATTTGGCCTCCTACTTTCCCTTCAACTCCGATCCCTTTGCTGATGAGAGTGCTGGTGCCGGTATCACTTCATCGACTGCAAACATCTCCTTGGCGGCGGGTTGCTCCCCGTATACTGTTTTGATTCCCTACGATGTTGGTAACTTTAGAACTTGGTGAAGAGTCGAGGGTACTACCCTCATGTTATGGATCCAAGGCCTTCCGAGCAGGGCGTTGTACCTCATGTCACCTTCAATCACATGGAGCTTTGTTTCTTGGACGGTCCCGGCCACGTTCACTAGCAAAGTAGTTTCACCTTTGGTAGTTTCTCTTGCCATGTTAAAGTCGTTAAGTACTCGGGCCGCGGGCACAATTTGATCTTGTAGGCCGAGCTGTTCTACGACCCTCGATTGAATAATGTTGGTCGAGCTACCCGGATCAATCAAAACACGTTTAACTTGAATTTTATTCATAAGAACAGATATTACCAGTGCGTCGTTGTGAGGTTGTGAGATCCCCTTTGCAACCTCGTCATTGAAAGACAAGGTCCCTTCCGGTACATAGTCTCGAGTCCATTTTTCCCTTGTGATCGACACTTTGGTGCCTCTGAATACAGGCACCTAAGAAATATCGACCCCTCCAATAATCGTGTGGATCACGTGTTGTGGCTCTTCTTGCTCATTTTGTCTATTTGAATCTCTATTTTTGAAGTAGTTCTTAGCCCGATCACTCAAGAATTCTCGAAGGTGCCCTTCGTTGAATAAACGGGCTACCTCCTCCCTCAGTTGTACGCAGTTTTATGTTCTATGACCATGAGTGCCATGATATTTTCACATTTGATTAGGATTTCTCTGGGCCGGATCAGTCTGTAGGGGTCGGTCCACCTGGTATCTTTAATCCGCCCGATGGCCGATACAATAGTTGATGCATCAATGTTGAAGTTATTTCCGATAGTCGTGGTGATTCTTTGGTCTCGACATTTACGTCGAAACCACTCTTACTCATGGGAGATCTATCCACGATCATTTCTTCGATCACTTCGAACGGGGTTGCGTCCATGACCGTTATTGCTCCGATCTCCATCATATGGTTGATACCAATTTCTGTTCGATCGTGGTTCACTATCGATATCCCTTTGAATTTTGTCGACAAGCCTGTTTGGATAAACGGACCCGGAAGGAGCTCCCAACTGATCATCCTTGACCCTGATTTTTGACTGGTACCGATTATGCACATCGGCCCAGGTTACAGTTGGGTATTCGATCAAATTATGCTTTAACTGTCGTGAGGCCACCGAAATTCGTATGTTTAGCCCTTGAGTTAAAGCTTGAACGACCCAATCATCCACGATTGGGGGTAGGTCCATACGTTCCATTTGGAACCGAGATACGAAATCTCTGAGCATCTCGTTGTCTTTCTACTTCACTTTGAAGAGGTCCGACTTCCTAGTCTCGACCTTTATGGCTTAGGCGTGTGCTTTGATGAAGGAATCTGCGAGCATGGCAGAGGAATCAATGGAGTTGGGCAGAAAATTATGGTACCAAATCATCACCCCCCCTTCGATAAGGTTTCTTTGAATTTCTTCAGCAGAACGGACTCAATCTCATTATCCTCTAAATCGTTCCCCTTTATTGCGCATGTGTAAGAAGTGACATGCTCATTGGGGTCGGTAGTTCCATTATACTTGGGAATTTCTGGCATGCAAAATTTCCTTGGGATGGGCTTAGTAGCCGCGCTTGGGGGGAAAGGCTTCTACACGAACTTCTCGAATTCAAACCCTTCAGAATCGGTGGTGCCCCCAGAATTTGATCAACTCGGGAGTTATACGTTTCTACTTTTTTGTCATTTGCTTCAATCTTCTTCTCCCTTAATTCAATTCACTTTGTGAGCTCCTCGATCATTTCCATAATAGCGAGGTAAGTCCCCGATTCATTCATGTTTGACCTCTCCGGTACTGGTTTGTCCTTGTGAACAACTTCCAGTGAGGGCTCGGGTTCGACCCTACTCGGTGCGTGGTTCTGATTTTTGAGTTGCGCCTATGGCAACTTGTTGAGCCTGCAACATTTCTAATATTAATCGAAGGCTGACTCCGCCGTCTTCGCCGCCCTGAGTATTCTGACCGGCTGATCTAATGTCTCTGCGGACGCTATTTTCGGGGTCAATACCTAGATTTGCATTCAGGGCATCATGGAGCTGACGTCGATGGAGTCTGCAACCGGTACTCCCTAGAGGTCAATCTGAGGTACTTCGTTCCCTGGGGCGGCTATGTTGTCGTTTTATCCATGAGAACCAAGGCCATTATCGGCGTGTATGGGTACTGCTTGAGAGTTTGACATGCTAATCCCGAAATCAAAAACACATACAAGAACAAGCGTAAAGCAGTGTGTGTTATAAGAATTATTACCAGGCAATCAATATTATCCTTAGCCCCACGGTGGGCGCCAAAGTGTTTACCTTTAAAATTGGATAACAATTAAATTTATAAGTGGTTTTAAGAATATGTTATTTCCGCCACGATCCTTGCCCGATCACGGATATCTCGGCTTTCTGTTACTCGACTTAGAAGGCTTCCTTCTATCTCGCTCGATCTTTATCCCGCTTGTTTCGATCTGGGCTGGTCTCGATCTCAATCGGTCATTGGTTCATGAACTTTGCAATCCATATTCGCGTCGTGGCTCGATACAATGTGAGGTCGGACCTTTGGTCTGTCACCCCGGTCTCGATCGGTCATAAAAAATTAAGCAAGCCCGATTTTGACCATACACAGTAATGATCATATATGCTTTATTCGCTTAGTTATACTATAAAACAAAGTTCTTTTGAAAAGTAGGTAAACCAAGAGAAAATAGAAAGAAAAAAAGAGAGGGCGAAGGTAACCTTGAGCAAGGTGGGACTACTGAAGTAAGATATTTACATCAAACTAATGAATATATGATATATCTTTCACGTTGTTTACCATCAAAATCGGATAATAATTAAATTTGTAAGTGGTTTTAAAAATACGCCGATTAATTTGATAAAAAGCGATAAATTAAGTCAAATTAAACAAACAAAGATAAAATGGACCACATAAGGACAATAGTTTCAGCCTTAACGAAGTATTCACCCTCGATCCGGGATCACTATGGCCATCACTGATGAATAGGAGAAAGAGCTAATAACAGAGAAAATAATAATATATTGCTTTGGAATGTGTGTCACAGTGTATCATTTGAATAAAAATCATCTCCTTTATATAGTAGGAGAGTTTCATCCCTAGTACAATTCTAAAAAAGGTAAAAATCTTCTTTTTCGTTAATCACCAATCTGTTGCCGATACGAGCCGAGATCTGCGACGTGATATCCGGTCGGGTGCGGATATCATGACCCTTCGTTAGTCGTGTGCAACCGTTTGGTAAGGCTTTTCCGAGGTCTTGGAGCTTGAACCAAATTTCCGGAGGTGTGATCTCGATGGCTCCGGTGGTAAGCGATCTGTTTGGGCCTCAACACGAGAGGTATATCTGGCCGGTCCAGGACATAACGACCCTCCGTTGGTCGTGCCTGATTTCCTGACAATGTTCTTCAAAGTCGTTCAAGGCTAGGACCGACTTCGATCCGAACCATGACTCGATGAGACTCTTGCCCCGGTTTCGGTCCTCTGTCATCATGTCTCGAGCTTGGCTTATTTTGTTGGAGATCGGGGTGTACCATGAGTCCGATTTCAACAGTATACAAACGTGCATCTTTATCACTTACGTTAATTAGTACATACTAATGTAATTTGAGATTAATAGTAAATAAATCTTTCCGGGGTAGAATAAGTTAAGCCCAAAATAAAGATGTCTAAAAATAAGTTTATAACTTCTAAAAAAGGCAAGTAAAAACGAAGAGCAAAGAGAAAATAACGCTAGGTAACCTTTTCAACCACTATATACGTAAAAGCTAACAAAATAAGGCAACAATAGTAACAGAAATTAGAACAAAATTCTTAGCAAAAATCCCTCATCCCACAAACATGGCGATTATATTGGCCAAAACCAGACTGAATTAAAAACTCTCAAATTCATCCACTTTCCATTTTTAGAGGGGCTGGAGATGGAGAAAAACCTAGACTAACCCCACCCCCAATACCCCTATCTCATAGCCATTTTCATTTAATTTTTAGCCATGGCCATTTTCTTGTTATTTTTCTTCCTTTTTACCACAACCCCATCTCTCATTTTTTATGTATTTGCTCAATCAGATTCTGCAGATACTGCACCTGCAAAATCTTTTCCCTCTTTTACCCCTAAAGATAATTATCTTATTGATTGTGGTGCAACTTCTCCTACTACCCTTCCAGGGAATAAAAATTTTCAACCTGACCAAAATACAGCCAAATATCTTTCTTATAGTGGTAAAGACACATCAGCTTCTGCTACAGAAAATCTTACTGTCCCTTCAAATATTTACCTTAATGCAAAAATATTTACAACCGAAGCTACGTACACATTTCATGCAACTAGTCCTGGATTACATTGGATCAGACTACATTTTTTACCTTTTAAATACAACGAATACGATCTCAAAACAGTTAAATTTTCTGTTCAAACCGATACATTAGTCCTTCTCCGCGATATCCAATTCGATAAAGATGAAGTCATTATCAAGGAATTTATTGTTGATGTTACAAATGAACGTTATTCTATTAAATTTCAACCAGCTAAAGGTTCTGTGGCGTTTATTAACGCGATTGAGTTTGTTACTGTCCCTGATAAATTGCTTGATACATCTGTTCCTGTACTTTTCCCTGTGTCACAAAAATTTGATCTTTCGAAAAGTAATTTTGTGACAATTTATAGGCTTAACGTTGGTGGTCCAATGTTGGATTCGACGAACGATACTATTGGTCGAAATTGGTTGCCTGATTCAAAATATCGAAACAATGCAACTGGTGAAGAGGTATCAACACAACCTTCTGTTATTAACTATCTTAAATCAGGCGGTTCGCCGTTGATTGCACCACCAACAGTGTATAGTTCTGCTGTAAAAATGGCTGATTCAGAAACTACACTTCAAAATTTTAATATATCTTGGACAATGGATATCGACGCTACATATTCTCACCTGATTCGTCTTCATTTCTGTGATATTATTAGTAAAGCGCTCAATGAGCTTTACTTTAATGTGTACATTAACGATAAAATGGCGATTTCAGGGCTAGATTTGTCATCATTGACAAATCATTTAGCCACAGCTTTTTATAAGGATTTTGTTGTGGATTCATCTATGGTATCTAATCCGCTCGTTGTACGTGTATCTCCTGTCAATGATGCTCAAGGTTTTAGGAATGCAATTCTTAACGGTGTTGAGGTATTTCGAATGAACAATTCTGTGGGTAGTTTAGATGGAGAATATGGTGTTGATGGAAAAAAACAAAGTGGACCAAGTAAAACAGTGGCTTATGTTGGATTTGCTATGATGTTTGGAGCTTTTATAGGGTTAGGTGCAATGGCTGTTAAATGGCAAAAAAGACCACAAGATTGGCAAAAGAGGAATAGTTTCTCATCTTGGTTGCTTCCACTTCATGCTGGAGATACAACATTTATGTCATCTGCGTCGCGAAAGAGCCAACTCTTCTCATCTACAATGGGAGGATTAGGTAGATATTTTAGTTTTGCTGAATTATCGGATGCTACAAGGAATTGGGATCCAACTGAAATTATTGGTGTTGGCGGATTTGGAAATGTATATTACGGAGAACTTGACGACGGGACTAAAGTTGCAGTTAAGAGAGGAAATCCGCAATCTGAACAAGGTATTAATGAATTCCAGACTGAAATTCAGATGTTGTCTAAGTTAAGACATCGACATTTGGTGTCGTTGATCGGTTATTGTGATGAAAGTTCAGAGATGATATTGGTTTATGAGTTTATGGAAAATGGTCCTTTTAGAGATCATTTATATGGAAAAGATATGCCACCTTTAACATGGAAACAAAGGCTAGATATATGTATTGGTTCTGCTCGCGGACTTCATTACCTGCACACGGGTGCAGCTACTGGGATAATACATAGGGATGTCAAAACTACTAACATTTTACTCGATGAGAATTTCGTCGCCAAGATGGCTGATTTTGGGTTATCGAAAGATGGACCAACAACGGATCAGACTCATGTGAGCACTGCTGTTAAAGGAAGTTTCGGATACTTAGATCCTGAGTATTTCAGGACACAACAGTTGACAGACAAATCTGATGTTTTTTCATTCGGGGTAGTACTTCTTGAAGCGTTATGTGCTCGTCCTGCTATTAATCCAGCGCTACCACGAGAGCAAGTGAATTTGGCAGAATGGGCAATGCAATGGAAGAGAAAAGGCTTATTAGACAAGGTACTTGATCCAACACTTGTAGGAGGACAAGTTAATCCTGAGTCGTTGAAAAAATTTGCCGAGGCAGCAGAGAAGTGTTTAGCAGATTATGGTGATGATAGACCTACAATGGGTGATGTTTTGTGGAATTTGGAGTATGCATTGCAACTACAAGAAGCCTCATTACAAGGAAAAGCGGAGGACGAAAACAAACCTGTTATTGCTACAACTCCAGCTGTTGTTGTTTCCACTACTGATAACCAACAAAGTAGAAATCTTGCTCAAGTTCAAGCTGTTGATGATAATTCAGGGACAGCAATGTTTGCTCAATTTGCTGCTCTAAATGGCAGATAAACTGCGCACTTGTTTGACACATAAATCAAAAAGTTTATAATGGTAATGATATACTTGTAGTAAAATTCAGCTTTTTATGGACAGAATTTCTTTTAAAAAAAGTTGAGAACTGAATTCTACTTCTATTAGAATGATGTAATGTTACTCATAATTTACTTTGATTTACTCCATTAATTTCTCTCCTCTTTTTATCCCCATTGGTCTCTCTTGCATCATTTTTTTATTTCATTTTTTGATGGAATAAAAAGCTCAATCAGCGTATCTATGTACATCAAGTGTTTGTCTCATGATTTTATCATTCATTATTGTTACTCCCTTCGGTCCACAATAAGTGATTTTTTGGCTTTTTTTTGTGGTCCAAAATAAATGATTTTTTTAGATTTCAAGAATGAATTAATTATTTTTTTCCTACCCCTTGGAGTAAATAATATAGGAGTATGTGTTAGGAGTGTTTATGTGAAGAGGTAGTAAATGTTAATATAGTCAATTTCATTGTTAGTTAATACTAAAAGGTGAATATGTGTGAAAACAACCAAAACAATCACTTATTTTGGACCGGAGGGAGTAATAGAGTAATGTTTTACAGAGTACTTTTTTTTGTCATGAATTCCAAGGGAGTTCTTGGCTTCAGCATCACAATATTTATATTTGAGAGTGGAAGGGCGCCAGGAGCACCGGTAAAGTTGTCTACGTGTGATCTATAGGTCACGGGTTTGAGCCGTGGAAGAAGTCGCTAATGCTTGTATTAGAGCAAGTTGTCTACATCACACCCTTGAGGTGCGGCCCCTCCCCGAACCCTGCGTGAACACGAGTCCGGAACCAAAGTGTAGTTTTTTTGGACTCAAGAAACCGAAATGAGTGTAAAAAAAAATTAGTAACCAAACTATATAGCGCCCATTTAAATGGCGCTATACCTTAACGCCCGTCCAAATTTTGGACGTTAAGGTATAGCGCTTTTTAAAAGAGCGCTATATATAAAATGCCTTTCCTAACGGCGCTATACCTGACTTTGACAAGACTGGCAAGTATAGCGCATTTATAAAGGGCACTATATATATATATATATTTTGTGGGCCCACCAATAATTCTTCTGCGCTTAACTGACATAACAAAAAATCAAATGGGTATAGCGCCCTTTAAAAATGCGCTATACCTCAAAAAAATTCAACCCCCCAAGGTGGGCATTGCCTTATTTAAAGGCGTTATGGATTTTGCAACAAATCCATTCAAAAATATTCCTAACTCCTGTTAAATTTTTCTTCTAGTTAAATTCTCAAGCATTTTGTCATAATGTCTGAAGAGCGAAAAGTAAGGGTTTCATTATATTGGAGGGGGGGGGGGGGGGG
>ML267700.1:16228-49262 GCA_005239495.1 Nicotiana undulata
GGGAGGGTGAGGTTGTGGTGGCGAATAACTCTGTGAGCTATAGTTTATCTCCATAGTGTCATGTTAAGTTGCCACTTACAATGGAGTACGATACATTGATATCGTTGTTATGTAAAAAAATGAGTGTGAGAAAATGTTCGGTGAACCTTAAAGTAACCGGAAGATACCCGTATTCTATCACTCCACAAGGGGTTGCTTGTTACGCTGAGTTTAACATCGAGGATGATGAAACTTTGAGTGAGTTTTTGAGAACATTCGGATGAATACCAAAAATTTCTTGTGATAAAAATGTTGGAAATGTACGTCAAGGTTGAAGACGTTCGTAATAATGAGGTTGCACAAAGTAGGGATAACCCTCAGTCATCGGGTGGTTATTGTGGAGCAGTTTTTGTCGGACAAGTTCCAACTGAAAGAGTTTAGCCTGATTTAAACTTATCGCCACGGACGAATGAGGAGCGAGGAAATAATTTCTCTCATACTTTACATAATCCACAAGACGAGTGGTAAACTTCAATTTTCCTTTGTGTTACGATGTATATTTTTGTTGTATTGAATTTGTTTTAGCACTCATATATTCCAGAGGGGGTACCGGTCATATATGAATTTTAAAAGTTATGAACCCACGCCCAGTTGAATATCTGTAATTCTGGTGTATTGCATCATGGTGGTCCATCCGGGAGCCATCACCAACAGGATAATGTCCATCATGGAATGTCAACACATTATGACTAGTAAGTGAAGTGATATAGCTATATGTAAAATATTTATCAATTTGAGTAGCTTATTATTTTGTTGTTTGTGCAGTGAAAACAAGCAAGTTGAACCACCTGTCACTTTCATAGTCTACGACAGAGCGACGGGGTGTCCATCAACGGCCAACCCATATAAAACCTCCACGTCCTGTAGTGTGATGGTGGCCTCGCCAATGGGCAGGTGGAATGTGTGTGTCTCCGGTCGCCACCGCTCTATCAGGGCCATGACCAAAGACCAATTGAGCTGCAGCCGCCCGATCTCCAAAATCCTGTAGAAGCCCGTATCCTGCAGGCGTCTGACTATATGGGGATGGAGAACTTTGCCCTTCAGAAAGTACCACATGTCGTCCACTCTCCTGGTGCGGAGAGTCAGGGCCAGTAACTCTCGCTCCCATATGTGGGTGGACCTATGATCGCCCTGTAACGACAGTAGCTCATCGCTGAAAGATTCGGGATGCATATGCGGCACCTCCATGTCGTCTACTGTAAATTAAACAACATTAATTACATGTTTGTTTGTAAATTAAATAATTAATTTTTATAATTATAAAAGATTTAATTGGACTGAGCTTGTGTTTGATCTATCAGTTATTTTGACGTATTTTTGAGTATAAGAGATACTTAAACTACACGGATACTACGCTAAAAGGGAACTGTATTACTAGTATTTAAGCAAATAAATAATCTAAACTAGATAAAAACAACAAATATATTTAATCACAAAAATACATATAATATAGTAAAAGTAATTTATTAACATTTTTTTTAACAAATAATAATGATTTCTCAATTTTTATATATTTTTTAGCACATTAATATCTTAGTTTGGATAAAAATAACATACCAGTTTAATCGCAAAAAAAAAAAAAAAAAAAAAATACAAAACAACATGGAACACATTCAAAACAACTAATATGCATTATTTATACAAGTTTCGACATAAACTAAATCGGAATACATCGATTTATATTTTTCAGAAAGTTGAAGAATTGAAGATTTGAGTCCGATATAAGCAACCCACAACAAGAGAAGGCTTAGCTAGGATGTTGGACCAATACATCTTTACTTTTTGTGGGACGGGTGGGGTCCACTCGAGTTTTTTATATCGTTAATTGGAGGGGGGGGGGAGGGGAGACCGCTGGATCAGTTTTTAAAAGGGGGGGGGTCTGTTTTCTGGTTTGAACGCGGGGAAGGGAAGGGGACGGGTATTTTAACATGTATAGCGCAGTTTATTAATGCCCTATATGTATAACGCCTTAATAAACAGCTATACATGGACATCTAATCAGCTTCCTGTATAGCACCTTTAGGAAAGACGTTATATATATATCGCTCTTTTAAAAGGCGCTATACGTTAACGTTCGTCAATAAAAGTGCGTTATATATAGTTTGGTTACTAATTTATTTTTACACTTATTTCGATCTCTTGAGTCCAAAAGAACCACAGTTTAGTTCCGGACTCAAAGGCGAGATACCTTGTGCATCGGACTGCCATATATTTGAGAGCATTTATCTACGTTTTATAAATTGTTGGGGACCAAATGGATGTCATTTTTCTCACTGGTAATATTGATTGGAATTCTCGAGTTCAAATGAGATCTCCATCCTGATAACACTGTGTGATTTTGGACTTTGACATGAAAAATATTCATACTTACTCTCATTTCTGCATTTCTATCTTTGATTTGCATGTTTAAATGTCTGCAAGATATGAAACAAACCATTTTGATATAATGGAGAATCTATTAGAACCAAATAAGAAAAGGACAAAAATATTAGGACATAATGGAGATTGGATAATAATGAAATGGACTTACCAACTAAAAATATGCTAAACAAGTTTCACACAAAGCGATGCACGCGACTACATTTTCCAGCTATACGCCACCTTGTGTTGTCTGATGTGCTTAAAGCCGGTTGGCTAAGCTCGAAAAATTAGTTTATTTTAATAAGTATTTGTTTGAAAAGTATTTTTCTAAACAGTTCTTTTTGAAGAAAAGTAGTTTTTGTTCTGTTAATCAATTTAAAAAATATTTTTGAACAATAATTTATGTTTGGTCAAGATTTTCAAAAAATACTTTTATGTGTCAAATTACAAATAAGAACATAAAGAGATTTACTTAACAACTAATATTATATACGTAGATAAATAATTACAAATACTTAGTATTAAAAATAATAATTAAGTATTTTATTTTATTTAAGTCAAATATAAAAATAAAATTAAAATATACTTTATTCTTTCAAGATTGTTTAAATATATCAAAAAATCATCCAATAAATATGAAAGTTCATTCCAAAAGTCATCTTATATTACTTAATATTTTAAACTAATTGATAGTTTCTATGAGTCCACCAAAAAGTAGAGTTACCAGGTCCTCTACTAGTTCCCACAGAGATATACAAAGAAATCAAGTAAAGAAACATGGGATTTTTACGTGAAAAAATCCCACTCAAGGGGACAAAAACCACGACCTACACTTGTAGGATTTCAACTTCACTAACTTGTAATCTAAACTATTACAAGCCACGTTGTAATGTACTTCTTACAAAGACTTTAACACACTAACTTGTAATCACTATTACAAGCCATTTTGTTACTATCTAGTTACAAAGACTTTTGCTTAAGACTAACGAGTCACTACAGCAATATGAGAAGTTTAAGAAAAGGGATTCCTACAAGTTGCTCCTACAAAAGCAAGTAGGATACAATGAAGAACAAAATGCAAGATTACAACTCAACTAAAAGACCCTAACGACACAATGTGAAACTGGTCTGTCTTAGTGGAGTTGTCTTCTTGCTCTTGAAACACTTGAGTCTTCAATGCTAGAGACCACTTCAATGCTTGAGAGAATGTTCTTAGTAAATGCTCAAGTGAATGTCTTATTTTTCTTCAAACAGGATATTAAAGACCTTGCCACATTCCAAGAAGGATGTCCCATATCTTGAAAGTACACTTCACAACCAATGGGAAGTGACTGTTGCACTGTTACTGCACTGTAGCGTGTACAGTTGCAGGCAGTCACTTTTCTACCACAACTTTTTACAGCTGTAGAGTTGACCTGTACTTTCGTCTGTGGGTCTGTCCAGGGATCATGTCCTTCAACTGGTCCTTGTATGTTTAACAGTGCATTGTCCAGAATTCCTTGAGTTAGAGCTGACTGGTTATGCTGTCTACGTATCAGGTCCTTTATCTGGTTCTTCATACAAAAGTTTGTTAGATCATCAAAACAGAATACAGACCATCACTAAGTAAGGTTTTTTTGGTATATATAATATTTTGCAAAAGGTATTTTTGGTAGGAAGAAAAATCAAAACTGCTTCCGCTTCTGGAGAAAAACTACTTTTTTCTGCTTTTTCAAAATTGATTCTACTTCTAGCCAGAAGCACTTTTTTCAATAAAAAGCTTGGCCAAACACCTCAAATTGAGAGAAAAACACTTTTTGAAAAAAAAAACATTTTTGACATGGTGAGAAGCTTGGCCAAACAGGCTATAAGTCTCATTTTGTTTGTGATAAATCAGCAATAAAAGATTTTAAGCCACTTCTTTTTTCTCGTTTCCTGTATATTCCTTATGTTTAATGTTTACTTCTCTTTTCTTGTTTCCTGTATTATATGTTGGTATTATTATATTTAATAATGCAAAGCTAAAGATTTATTTGTGATCCCTTTTTCTTTTTTCTTTTTATTATATTTTGTAAAAGATAAAGCGTCTTTTATTGGATGTGAAAAGTCTTTTTTTTCTTCTTATATTACATTGCTCTTTGTTGGGCTTGTAAAAGGGAGTGGTCTTGTGCACATAAGAATTTGGTTTTGAAGATAAAACGGGTACAAGTATTTAGTGAGCGACCGGTACTAATAATTTACACGAAATCGCTTTCAAAACAGTTGCTTCTCACGATACATATTTTTCTTTCTTTTTCAGTTGCTACAACACTAAATCTTTTAGGAGTATAAATCTTGAATTATTTAGTGCCTTCACGGAAATTTACACACATTGTCACTAACTCGAGGTAGTATTTGTAAAATTAGCACCTAATCTATTGACAGGTGAGACGTGTCCTTCTCCCATCCCTTTCTTCCCCGACCCTTACAGCTGCGATTAATCAGTAAAAATTATACGGGACGTCCTATTTGGTCGCCTCCATTTAACTTATACTCATATTTTTAAAATTATTTAACCTATACTTTAATTTTTACAACTTCAGGCGCCGCCTTCTTGATACATGCGCAATACTTCAGCTTATTAAGTGCTGAAGTTTTTACAAATGAACTAAATAACTTCAGCATTTTCTGCTGAAGTTCTTACAAAATCTTTATTGCAAAACTAATGAGTCCAACACAAAACTTCAGCTTATCTAGTGTTGAAGTTTTTACAAATGAACTTAATAACTTCAGCATCTTCTGCTGAAGTTTTTGAAAACGAACTAATTAACTTCATCATCTTCTGCTGAAGTTTTGGAAAACGAACTAAATAACTTCAGCATCTTCATGCTGAAATTTTTGAAAAAGTTTTATGACAAAACTAATTAATCCAGGACAAAACTTCAGCTTATTTAGTGCAGAAGTTTTTACAAATGAACAAAATAACTTCAGCATCTTCTGCTGAAGTTATTGAAAAAACTTTATGACAAAACGAATTAATTCAGGACAAAACTTCAGCTTATTTAGTGCTGAAGTTTTTACAAATGAACTAAATAAGTGTGCTGAAGTTTTTGAAAACGCCTAGAATGCTGAAGTTTTGTGTGATTGCCTTTGCTACTTCAGGCCCGTATGCCTGAAGTTTACGCGAAAAGTGGGTACAATTGTAATTTTATTTGCAAAGCGGGTATAAGTTAAAATGTTACCCAAAAAGCGGGTATAGATACAAAAGCCCCAATTAATCAATAACATCTGAAGATAGTTAAAAGCATGAAGAATGTGGAGTTGGTCCGGTAATGTTTACCCAAATAGCCGGTCATATTCTTTATTTACTTTTTTTAACTATCAACATAGATTATATATTAATTATACACATATTAAATATGAATTATATAATACATTGAACGATTATTTTTAGTTTAAGCGATTGAGTGGACATCTAATCGGGTTAATCCTTCTTATAAATACTTATTCGGACTCACCAAATAGTAATCATGTCACGTAAAATGAGACATAGAAAATATTATTTAAACAATTGTAAGCTATTTTATAAGTAGGCTTACTGTCTTGTGGCAAGAGGAAAGTTCCCCATTACAATAAATAAATAAATAAATAATACGAGAGAGAAATTATTAAAAAAGGAAAAAAAATAACATATTATTATATTTTTTTTGTGAGAGTCTTTTATAACCAAACATAGGGTAGATTTAACATCATTAATTTCAACAAATTTCTTTTCCTTATTGAATATTATGTCAAGCCAAACTAGCAGAGACAAAGTGAAAGAGAGGGGGTAATCTTTTATGCTTAAGATAACTTAAACAGCATGTAACTTCGTACAATAAGCCTAACTTGATATAGTAATTAACTTGCTACGCTAAGTTGAATTAAACTGTGCTAGTAGCGTAAATGCGTTTAAGGGTGAGCCTTGGATCAATAATAAAGTCATCTTTGTGTTGGATTCGAATCGTGAAACCAGCTACTAATGGTTGCATTATGGTAGATTGTCTACATCACACTGTTCTGGTGCGGCCTTTCCCCAGACCCAGCGTAAATATGGGATACTTTAATTTGTGCACCGATCGAGCTGCCCTTTCCAATAGTATAATTTTTTTTATTTAACCAGTGATCAACACTTTTTATTGATAACTAAGGAGGGGGACGTATAGCCAAAAACCTCCAGAGTACACCAAAGGGACCCGTATATTTCGATTACAGATTGCATAACACAATACTATAACTAATAATAGGTTGGGGGAGGGGGAGGGTTGTCTTCACAAATTAGACCTCCCCTCGAGAGTTTTTAAAGAGGATCATAGTGCCATCCGGAGTGTTTGCCCTTTTTGAATCTGAAGGAGGCCATTTATAGTTTGTCCATTCGCATGGGTCTTCTTGAATTCTCTGGAAGTTCCTCCTCTGTGAGAAAGATACTCTCATTGCCCGTTGTTGTTTCTAGCTTTGCAAGAGAGTCGGCTACCGCGTTGGCTTCTCTATAACATTGTTTTATGTGAAAGCGTCTTTCAAGCATCTTCTTTTGCACCTCCTCCACAGCTCTTCGATGTTTCAATGGTGGTTTATCCAATCCACGGATCATCTTCACGACCACCTGTGAGTCCATCTCTAGCGTGAGTTCTGGTGGTTGATGTTGATAGCACCAATTAATTCCATAGATAGCGGTCTGCAGTTGTGATGACCCAAAAGGTCATCCCCTGTAATTTTAGTTAAATCTGTGTTCCGAGGCCATGAAAGCCTCCTTTTATCTCACCTCGATGTGCGTCCTCAGTCCGGACGCGTAGTCGGGAAGCCGTTATGTGAAAATTGATAAAATAATGTTTTCATAATAATTATTTGAATAAAGTTGACTTTGGTCAACATTTTTGGTAAACGGACCCGGACGCGTGATTTAACGGTCCCGGAGGGTCCGTAGGAAAATATGGGACTTGGGCGTATGCCCAGAATCGAATTCCGAGATCCCAAGTCCGAAAAATAAATTTTTAAATAAAATTATTTTCTAAAAAATATAAAGGTTTTTGAAAACGAGATTTGATGTGAAACCTGTGATAACGGGACTGTATTATTTTTTTTCGGAGCCTGGAACAAGTTCAATATGTTTATTATGTGTTATCTGTGAAATTCGGTAAGAAACGGAATTAGTTTGACGTCATTCGGACTAAAAATGGAAAATTTGAGGTTTAAGAAGTTTTGAGAATTTTTATAGATTTTGAGGTTTAATTCGTTATTTTTAATGTTAATTTGGTGATTTTATTGCTCGAATAAGTCCGTGGTATGTTTTTGAGGTTTTGTATATATTTGATTTTGAGCCCCTAGGGCTCGGATGAGTTTCGGGTAGGTGTCAGAGTGCAAAACTTAGGAAAATTCTGGTGTTTATGCTGTTTGCTGGTGTCTGGTGTGTTACACAATGTGATCGCATAGGTATAGTTGCGATCACATAACTTTGAGGATGGGGAGGGGTCAGTTACTCTATGCGATCGCATAGGTGGATCTGCGACCGCACAGGTATAGGAGAGCTTGGGGGGGGGGGGGGGTGGTAAAGGNTCCGCGATCGCGTAGGGTGGGGTCTGTAGAGCTCTGCGATCGCACAGGCTTCTTCTCGATCGCGTTGTTTAAATGAACAGTCCTCTATGCGATCACAACTCTTTCTCCGCGATCGCATAGACCAAAAATGCCCCGTTAATTTAAGTGTCAAAAATAGAATGTTCATTACGGGATTTTACAAAAATTCATAAACCCTCTTCTTTCCCAAACCCCATAGACGACCTTTGAAGAGTTCCTTCACCATAACCTCTTAGGTAAGTAATCTCTAACTCGTTTTCTTCCATTTTCATCAACATTCATTAGATTCTAGGCCTAAAATCATGGAATTAAAGGGTAGAAATTGGGTTTTGGGTAGAGTTAGGGCTTTTTGAATATTTGGGAATTTGACCTCGTCTTGGGGTCGGATTTCAAAACAAATTGTATATTCGGGCTCGTGGGGGAATGGGCGATCCGGTTTGGTCCGAACCTCGTGTTTTGACCAAGCGGGCCCGGGGTCAATTTTTGGAATTTTGGGAAGAATGTTGGGAATTCTATAATTTAGCTTTGGGATTGATTTGTTTAGCATTTATTGATGTTATTGAGTCGATTATGTCTATATACGATTGTTTCGGAGTCGGATTCGAAAGGAAAAGCAGTGCTAGAGGCTTGATTTGGATTCTTGGAGCCGAGGTAAGTGTTTGGCCTAACCTTAGCTTGAGGGAATAGGTGTTGAGTCTTAATTGCTATGTGATAATTCCATGTCCAACGTATAAGTGAGGTTGTTTAACCAAAGAATTAGATCCTTTGAACAAAGCTATATTTAGGATAAACGCGGGTTACTGATAATCAATGAAATGATATTGAATAAAGGAAAATAAATAGAAAGTAATAACGATACACAACAAAGTAAAGTGTGTAGTATTAGAAATTCTCAGATGCCCTTTACAAGTTATCTTCCCTTCCTTTATATAGGGGGTTTCTTAATATAACGTTTGATTCTTGCAATGATCGCCCATTAATGACTAATTATTATATTAATGACTAATTATTACATTAATGAGGCATTACAAAGGGTAACCGTAACTGTTGCATGTAGGTTACATAACGTATAGGTTATTAATTGAGGATCCTCGAATCTGCCCGTAGCTCTGTCCGGATTCACTCTGACCGTGTCTCTTCCCCGTCTTAATTAAGTTGAGTTTCGCGTGGCTGATGAACTCAAAAGTTTATTGAACCGTGCCTCTTTGTTCCGTATCTCTTTACAGAGTCATATACAGCTGCCATGTTTTCCTTGGTCCACGTAGCTGGCTGAGTTGTCAAGAATCATCTTACATGTAAGTCTCTTTTTTACCAGTACAGATAGTCTACCCACTTACCATTTATTTATCGATTAATATTTGGTAAGTGGATACGCATTTATGGAGGGAATATTTTGCCGCCGCTTTACCTCGAAACATTGTATCCTTCTATGAACATAGGCGTCGTTTGTCACTTCCATTTAATGCTCAAACCACGTGTCCTTCCCGGATTGGTTCTGCAGTTACTCGGCGCCGTTTAGGGCTTTTTGCGGCTGCGTCAGTCCCGAAGTGACACTTTCAATTATGACTTTTCATCATTATTTTTTCCCATGTTTGACGGTTGTTCTCAAGTATAAATACCTTTCTTCTTTTCTTTGCTTCCACGAAACACTTTCTAACTTGTCTCTTTTACTTGTAAAGAATTTTTTCTTGCCTTGGTAAACATGTCTTCTTCAAATCAACCCAAAAGAGTAATAGATATTGAGAATTTAACTCCATCTTCTGCTCCGACTAGGAGTCAGAGGGGTTGTAGACTAAGGAGTCTAGGATCCACTCCTTCGAGAGGCTCTTCTTCTTCTCAGATAGTCTCCCCCCTTTCTGCTAGATCTCTAGTTTCCCCAAGGGCTAGGGCTTCCCGGTCTTTGTCTAGAGGTAGAGATGAACACCTTCATGAACCTAGAGTTGATGAAATTATTCCCACTGAGTTTGTCTTTACTAGGGACAATCATGTTCTTGTAGATCAGTCCTCTTTACTTGATAGCGTTGAGAGGTATCCAACCCTTATTACTGAAGGTCAGATTTCCCTTGTTCGTAGGGAGTGTTTTTGGAGGTATGATTTTCCTGTTTATATTCCGAATAGAAATCAAAGAATAACGTCTTAAAAGACGGGATATTCTTTTGTTTATATGTACCCTTTTACTTTATGGTTTAGACCTCCCATTGATCCAGTCATAATTGAATTCTTCCGTTTTTTCAATATTTGCTTAGGAAAAGTTGGTCCGCTTGTGTGGCGAGTTGTCGCGCATCTTAGGAGTTTAGCTTCTTTAGCCTCAGTTCCTTTTGCTTTTAGCCATCTTATTCATCTCTACTCTCCTACCCAATTTTGTCAAGGGTTTTTTACTCTGGATGCTCGGGGTAAAAGAGTGTTGGTAACCCTTGGAGATGATAAGGATAGAGGTTGGTACCTTCGGTACGTCGTTGTACCCACTGCTGGTTTAGTGGGTGAAGAAAATATTCCCTTCCCTAAGAAGTGGAATCGTGCACGTTAGTACATTTTAGCTCACATTTATTTATTTTTTCTCTTTCTGATTCGAGATGTTTTATTTAACACCGTATCTATTTCTTCTTCTTTCAGCAATCATGGGCACTGTTGAGAATGTCTCCGGTATCCGTGATTGGGTAGAGAAATTGTTGTCTTTTGCTCCTTTGGAGGAAAGATCTTGGAAGTACTTTGCTGGGAAGTACGGTTGGCAAGTGAAGACCCACGGTAAGTAAAGCTTTTGTTTCTACTTCTTTCCTTACTCGAGCCTTTTTTCTTTTTGCTTAACCTTTTCCTTTTTGATAGGATTTTCTGCTCGTGGGGTGTCTGCTTCGTCTGTTCCGAAGATGTCTCTGGCCCAAGCCCAAGAGATTATTGTTGGTTCATCTTCCTCGAAGAGGAAAGTTGGTGAGTCCCGTTCTGTAGAAGAAGAAGAAGAGGAGGGTGCTTTGGTGCACAGGTCACGGAGAAGGCAGGTGGTTTCGGACGATGAGTCTACACCCATGACTTTGCCTTCCGTGTCTGTAGTTAGACCCTCTACCTTTGAAGATGCTTCAACTTCTCCCGTTCATGAGTCTGTAGATTATTTGTTCCATGAAGGTTTTGGCCTTGCCTCTGATGAAGTTCCCTTGGATGTTTTTTTTCCTACTTCTTTAAGAGAAGTTGTTTCATCTACTCCTCGTGTCTTCTCCGCTCCTTTGGATATTACAGCTTCTGTTGTTGCTTTGCCCGTGGCTTCCTCAACGCTTCAATCCTCCATGCCTACTGCTTTGCCCGCGAATTCTCTAGTTCCTCAACCCTCCGTGCCTGTTGCTACTTCATCTCTGCCTGCTTCCGTACCTTCCGTTAGGGAAGTAGGATCTTCCAGCAGGGAGATGCGGCAGGTAATAATAGAAGTTCCAGCTGGGGGGAGTCTTTTCAAGAAAACGGGCGAGCTCGAAGTGTGGCTTAAGCCTTTGATAGGTCCCATGGAGAAGACCAAGCTGGCTAGCCATACTGCTCTTACCAAGGCCAATGAGGTCGTGCATACCTCTTTGAAGGTATGTTGCAGTTTATAACATTCCATTTTCGTATATGAAATTTATCATTTCTAATTAATTTATCATATCTAATTGGTCTGTTTCTTGTAGATCAATCTTATAGGTATGAAGCTCATGAAGAGGATCTCAAATTCAAACCAGGAGACAAAAGAGTTGCGGGCTGATGTTGATAACTTGAAGGCACAATATGAAAGTTTAAGGATTGATATGAATGCTAAAGAAGAGGAAATGAGTACCTTAAAGCGGCAACTAAGAATTATGGCAGCGGAACTGGAAGTGGAGAAGGCTTCTTTAAATCAGGCTGGTAAGGACAAGAGCATTCTGGAATCTTCATTTGCTGAACAGCTGTCTCGAGCCTCGGAGGAGATTAGGAACTCGAAGGACTTGCTAGGGCAAAAGGAGGAATATTCTGGCGAGCTCGTGCAATCACTCACCCGTACCCAAGAAGAACTTCGTAATGCTTTAGATAGAGTCCAAACTCTGGAGGAGTCGATTGTGCCTTTGAGGGCTGCCCATGAAGTTGCTAAAGCGGAGAAGGATGGGCTAAAGGCTGAGCTTCAAGTATGGGCAAGAGATTACGAAGATCTCGAAGAGGCGGCTGCTGTCGATGTGAGCTGGGAATATATGAATTCTCGCCTTGACACATTGACGAACATGAGTCAAGAGGGTTTCGACCTTAGTGCTGAAATAGCTAAAACCAAGGAGGCCATGGAGAAGGCTCAACAAGGTCTTATCCTCTCTTCACCTGATGGTGAGACTTCTGCCGCTCATGCCTTTTCGTCCCAAGTTGCTCCCGTTCCTCCTGCCGATGAAGAAATCAATCTTCCTCCTCAAGAAGATTAAATTGTTGGTTCTTTTTTTTATTGGATTGGTGGTTAACCCCAGCTCCATCGGGGGTAAATTTGGATCTTACTAAAGTCCCCAACTGACAACTTAGGGACACCTTAAATATAAAAATTATATACGGCTAAGTACTAGTTAGTACTTAGTTCTTACTTAGCCGCTTTTTTTTTGGATATATATATGCAAATTATGACTTTTCAGTTTTGAGCTTCTGTTCCACTCTTAAATCTTTTTCATGTTTTGATTTTTGAGGTTTTTAGTTTTACCTCTGAACTTTCGCATAAAGATGCTAAAATCACTAGAACCTTTTCATAGTAGGCACGACGTTGTACAAAATGTGAGCCTTGTTTGTAGTAGGCTTTATTTATGAAAGTGGGCCCTTTCTTTTTTATCGACACTTAATGAAGAAGACGTCTCAACTTCATAATGGTGTAATAATGCAATAGAGTGATAGGAATTTTTCACATGTTTAAGAATGCTTCTGAGGAAAGTTTTTCGTTTGAACTTTCATGGCATTTTACATGTGTTTGATTTATCATCTAAAACTCATGTTGCAACTGTTTTCATTTAACATATTTGATATACACTTGTATTTCGTAACTGTTTTTCATAGGTAACAGTTTTTTCGAATTAATACAAGGAAACAACTGTTTTTTATTAGTAACAGTTTTCATAATGATTGGGGCTTTTACCCATAACTGTTTTTGCTAACAACAATTTTAATAAGTACAAGGGAAATGCTTTTTCATCCATAACTGTTTTATTTGATAATAGTTTTTAATCAAATACAAGGATTTTGATCTTTCATCCGTAACTATTTTCTTTGATAACAGTTTTCTATATGAGTACAAAGATTTCGTAACTGTTTTAAATCACAACAGTTTTTGAATGAGTACAATGATGATGATCTTTTATCCCTAACTGGTTTTGCTACAACAGTTTTAAATAAGTACAAAGATGTGCATTTCTTCCTCGTAGCTAATGCTTTTCCTTTTAACCCGAACATGTTCGAAGGTTTTTTGATTTAGGTTTTGAATTTTGAGTCTTCAGTTCCTTCAATTTTGCTTCCTTCAATTTTTCTCGTATCACTTGACTTGTTGGGTAGATGGCTCTTCGGGCTCGAGCTTTGACTTTCCGATAGTCTTCTCTGCTTCGTGTTAGCCTTCCATACTGTATAGTCCCCCAAGTGTTTGAGCTTTGAAGAATGAAATCTCGAGCACTTGATTATTCCTTCCTTGTGGTCCTTTTCCTGAAAAGGAAAAACGTGCGGGACTCGAAGGTATATATTTTTTTAGATGATGACTGCTTAACCCTTTAAAATGTCCATCAGAAAGTGCAACCCTAGATCGGGAATTGTGTTATTTCCTCGCGTCTTTGCAGGTCTAATATCATCATCTGGTGATGGGCTAAATTTATGCCTATCATCTAAAAAAGTTAGTAAAATTTTAAATGTTCAAAATAAAATCGAACGTTCTTTTCCTTAGAAGTAGTACTTCTTCAAGTGGATGGTGTTCCAGCTTGTTGGTAGGATTATGCCGTCCATGGCTTCCAGTTCGTAGGCGCCCTTACCAGCTATGCCTTGGATTTTGTAGGGTCCTTCCCAATTTGGACTTAGCTTTCATGCGCCTGCTTCTTTTGTTGATTGAAAGACTTTTTTGAGGACGAAGTCCCCAATCTTGAAGTATCTGAGATGAGCTTTTCAGTTGTAGTAACGCTCTATGATTTGTTTTTGAGCTGCCATCCGTATTAATGCTGCTTCCCTTCGGGGTTCGAGCAGGTCCAGATTAGTCCTTAACTCATCGTTGTTTGCCTCCTCCGTGGCTGTTATAACCCTTATGCTTGGTTCGCCAATCTCCATGGGTATTAAGGCTTCTGATCCATAGACAAGTGCGAATGGAGTTTCTCCTGTGGCTGTTTTTGATGTTGTTCCGTATGCCCATAATACCGCTGGTAATTCATCAGGCCAATTTCCTTTGGCTTTATCTAGTCGCTTTTTTATATTGTTGATGATGCTTTTATTTATTGATTCAGCTTGACCATTAGCCACGAGATGATATGGCGTTGAAGTGATCCGTTTGATTTGTCAGCTTTCAAAGAATTCTGTGATTTGAGAGCCTATGAATTGTGGGCCATTACCACACACGATCTCCTTTGATATCCCAAAGCGGCATATTATGTTTCGCCATAAGAAGATTTTAACTTCCTTTTCCCGCACTTATTTGAACGCTTCTGCCTCTACCCATTTTGTGAAATAATCAGTAAGTACGAGTAAAAACCGTACCTGTCCTTTAGCTGGGGGAAGAGGTCCCACTATGTCCATCCCTCATTTTATGAAGGCCATGGAGATATGATTGGATACAATAGTTCTGCTGGTCGATGCATATTATTGGCGAACCTTTGGCACCTGTCACATTTGGATACAAAATTTTCGGCATCCTCTTCCATCTTAGGCCAATAATACTCGGCTCTGATTAGGGTTTTTACCAAGGATCTTTCTACTGAATGATTTTCACAGTGTCCTTCATGGAATTCTCTCATCACGAACTCCGTTTGATTAGGTCCGAGGCATTTAGCTAGGGGCCCTCCAAACATCTTGCGATACAAAGATTTGCGAATGAGACAGTACCGTGCAACTTTGTGGCGAAGTGCTTGAGCTATTTTCTTGTCTTCAGGTACGGTACCATTATGCAAAAAATTAAGAATTTCGTTTCTCCAATCCCAGGTTAAATTGTTGAAAGTTACCTCATTTCTGTCCTGGTCGATTGCTGAATGGAATAGATGGACGACAATTGCATTGTCTTTATTTGTTACTTCTGTAACTGCTGCGAGGTTTACTAATGCATCTGCCTCTGCATTTTCCTCTCTAGGTATTTGTATTATCTTCCATGTTTTGAATTGTCTTACGAGCTCTCGCGCCCTTTCCAGATGTTGTTGCATCAGAGTCTCTCGAGCGATGTAAGTCCACTGCATTTGATTTACTACCAGTTGGGAATCGCTTTTGATTATGATTTTCTCAATTGAGAGTTCTCGTGCTAGTTCTAGGCCTGCAATGACAGCTTCGAACTCTGCTTCATTGTTAGTTATAGGATAACATTTAATAGCTTGTCGTGTCTTCTCACCCGTGGGTGATATTAAGAATATGCCTAAGCCGTCACCTTTTATATTGGAAGAGCCATCAGTAAATAGGGTCCATAGACCCGGATTAGCACCGTTAAAGAGTTATAACTCCTTTTCTACTTCAGGAACAATGTTATTACTAAAGTCAACAACAAAATCAGCTAATATTTGTGACTTAATCACAGTCCTAGGCTGATGTATTATTTCATGCTCACTTAGTTCTATGGACCACTTGTCTAATCTTCCTGACAGTTCTTGCTTATACAATATATTCCTTAAAGGATAAGAAGTCACGACAGTGATTGGATGACGTTGAGAATAGGGTCGTAATTTTCTAGATGCCATTATTAAGGATAAAACTAACTTTTCTAGATGTGGATATCTGGTTTCATCATCTAGTAAAGTTTTACTTACGTAATAAATAAGTGATTGTTTACCTTTGTATTCTCTTACCAATAGTGCACTTATAATAATTTATGAGACAACTAGGTAGATGTACAATCTTTCCCCTTCTTTTGGCTTTAACAGAAGCGGAGGTTTTGATAGATAATCCTTCAAATTCTTGAGGGCCTGCTGACATTCTTCAGTCCATTCGAACTGATTTTGCTTTTTGAGAACTGAAAAATTTAAAACTTTTTTCGGAAGACCTGTAAATAAATCTTCCCAAAGCCTCTATTCTTCCTGTCAGCCTTTGAACTTCTTTTTTGTTTGTTAGTATATCAGGTATTTCTTCTATAGCTTTAATTTGAGCGGGATTTACCTCTATTCCTCTGTTTGATACAAAGAAACCCAAAAATTTACCTGATTGTACTCCCAAAACGCATTTTTCTGGGTTCAACTTCATGTTATACCTGCGTAAAATGTCAAAAGTAATAGAAAGGTGCTGGAAGTGGTCTTCCGCCCGTGTTGATTTTATCAACATATCATCAATGTAAACCTTCATCGTTTTTCCCAGATGTTCTTGGAACATTTTAGTCTCTAGCCTTTGATAGGTGGCTCCAACGTTTTCAAGCCAAAATGCATGACTTTATAACAATAAGTCCCCCTTTTTGTAATGAAGGACGTTTTTTCCTCGTTTGAGGGATCCATTTTAATATGATTATAACCAGAATATGCATCTAGAAAGCATAATAATTCATGACCTGCGGTAACATCAATCATTTGATCTATATGCGGTAATGGAAACGAATCTTTGGGGCATGCTTTATTTAAATTAGTATAATCTACACATACCCTCTATTTGCCATTCTTTTTAGGTACCACCACATTGTTAGCTAACCAGTTGGGGTACGTTACCTCTCGTATCGAACCATTTTTCAAGCGTTTTTGTACCTCTTCGTCAATTACTTGATTCTTGAATTGTCCTTGCTTTCTTTTATTTTGCTTAACAGGTAGAAGGATGGATCTTCATTTAGTTTATGAGTCATCACTTCGGGTGGAATACCTGTCATATCTGAGTGGGACCACGCAAAGCAATCTCCTTTTCTTTAAACGAATTGGTAGATAATATATGAAGTGAATCCTAGTTAAATTTAATGACAGTTAGATCTAGAAGTTTGATGAGTAAGTGAGATTTAGTTATGCGCCGTAATAGTAAATGCAAATCAATCGTGTACAGTGATTATCAATGAATGTCCAAGAGATATATGGAATAAGTGCATGCAATAACAGTAGGTGTAATAAAGAGGAATGTATCATCTAAATATTGAATGACTTGGACTAATCTTCCTGTAACGACCCGACCGGTCGTTTTGAGATCTAGCGCGTCGTTCAGCAATTGGGAGTCACGAATAGCTTCAATTCAGGTATATTGACTTGTGCATATGGTCGGAATTGAAATTCAGGAAGACCGGAGTTGAATTTAAAGGAAGATTCTCATTTAGAAGTCTTAAGTTGAAGAAATTAGGTAAGGCTGGGATTTTGAGTAAACGACATCGGAATCAAAATCCGAAGGTTCCAGCAGGTTTGTATGATAATTTTGGACTTGGGCGTATGTCCGGAACGGGTTTTGGATAACCCGGGAGCAGTTCAGCGTATATTGTGGAAAGTCAGTATTTTAAGGAAATTTCCTAAGTTTGACTTGAAGTACAATTCAATGATATTGATGTCCGTTTGGGATTCCGAGTCAGGGAATAGCTCCGTATTGTGATTCTGGAGTTGGGAGCGCGATCGGAAGTGAATTCGGATATCCGGAAGTCAATTTAAGGTCTTTTGGCTAAAGATAGAAAATTGAAGGTTTTTGAAGAATTCGACCGAAAATGGAAATTTTGATATCGGGGTCGGAATGCGATTTCTGATGTTGGAGCAGGTCCGTAATGTTGAATATGACTTGCCTGCAAAATTTGAGGTCAATCGGACGTGGTTTGATAGGTTTCGGCATCAAATGTGGAAGTTAGAAATTTTCAAAGTTCAGAGTTGGATTTTAGTATGATTCATAATTTTGGCGTTGTATGAGGTGATTTGAAGCCCCGAGCAATTTTGTGGGATGTTATGGGACTAAGTCGTGTGTTTGGACGGGGTCTCGGGGGCCTCGGGTGTGTTTCGGGGCATTTCAGAGTGAATTTGTTGTTGGTGTTTCTGGTAATGCTATGCGATCGCAGCCTCAGCTATGTGATCGTGGAGAGGAAATTGAGGGGAAAATTTTTTGGCCTATGCGATCGCGGATGTTGGTGTGCGATCGCAGAGAAGGGCTGGGCAGGCTAGTGCGATCGCAAGGGGGAAAGTGCGATCGCGGAGAAGGATTTTGGTGGGAGCTGGAAATGGCCTGTGCGATCGCGAGCGTGCTTGTGCGATCGGGGAGGAGTGATCTGGGTGACCTGTGCGATCGCAGACGACTTCATGCGATTGCATAGAAGGGCGGAACTGGGCAGTGTTGATTAAAACGGGATTTTGGCATTTCTCTCTCATGTTTCAAAGCCATGGGCGATTTTTGGAGAGCTTCAAGAGAGGATTTTCGTCATCTATGTTAAGGTAAGTTACTCCTACTCATTTCAAGTTAGATACAAGATTATTACATGGATTAGAACATGAAGATTAGGGAAAATTTGAGGAAAATTTGGAAGAAACCTAGAATTTGGAAATATTTTAGCCACGAATTGAGCATGAATAATTGAGTAAAATGTGTAATTGAATTAGTAAAGCTTCGGGTAGAGATTTTCTTCAAGAAATTTCGAGGTCCGGGCACGTGGACCCGAGGGAATTTTGGTCATTTCATTGAGCCGGGCTGAGGAAGTTTGTAATTTTAATTGGTTATGATCTATTGAGTATATTTTCATTGAATTATCGTTATTTGGATAGTTTGGGAGCGTGCGCATTCATTGTTAGTCGTCGTAGAGGCTTGGAAGCCGGTGATGAATCTTCGGAGCGAGGTGAGTCTCCTTTCTAACCTTGTAAGAGGGAAATTGTCCCTCTAGGTAACCTTGTTTGCTATGTGATCTTGTTTGAGGGCTACGTACGCACCGAGTGACAAGAGTCCGTACGTAGTGGCTATTACTGCTTCGTCCGGGTAGTTAGGACACAACATGTTCATTGTTTTTTTCCCTGTTGTAGCATAGATATGACTTGTATACTTGTGTGATTGGTATTGTTGTCTTTAAAGTTTTTGATACTTGGCTTGATTTAAGTGTGATAAGAGAATCACGGGATGAGATCGGGTCGTACGCCACGGCAAAGTGATGATTGATTATATTATGGGATCGGGTCGTACGCCACGACAGAGTGATGATTGATTATATTATGGGATAGGGCCGTACGCCACGATAAAGTGATGATTGATTATATTATGGGATCGGGCTGTACGCCACGGGAGAGTGATGATTGATTATATTATGGGATCGGGCCATACGCCACGACGAGATTGAGACTACCAAGGTGGGATCGGGCCGTACGCCACGACGAGATTGAGACTACCAGGGTGGGATCGGGCCGTACGCCACGGAGAGATTGAGACTACCGAGGTGGGATCGGGCCGTACGCCACGGCGAGATTGAGACTACCAGGTTGGGATCGGGTCGTACACCACGACGAGATTGAGACTACCGGGGTAGGATCAAGCCGTACGCCACAGCGAGATTGAGACTACCTGGGTGGGATCGGGCCATATGCCACGGCGAGATTGAGTACCATATGGGAGCGGGCCGTACGCCATGGCGGATACCAAACTTGTTTGACTTGAGATTGTTATTTGTTGCCGGATATTGATGTACTTGAATATTTTTTTTACTTGCCTACAGTTTTCCTTACGTCCTGCTTACTTTATTACTATTGGACCTTAGTGAGTATCGAGTCGACCTCTCGTCACTACTTCTTCGAGATTAGACGGGATACTCTCTGGGTACATATATGTATATGTACTCATGCTACACTTTCTGTGCATTTTGTGGCACAGGTACCTTCATAGTTCGTAAAATGATTCGGAGACTTACTCGGGTTGCATTCATCCGGAGGCGTTCCGCAGTTGACAGAGTCTCCTTCCTTCTATATCTTTACTTGTATTTTATTTCATTTTTCCCATTTATTCTCGGACAAGAGTTGTGTAATTGTATAAATTCTTAAAAACTGCTCATGTACTTGTATCACCGGGTTCTGGGGATGTGTTGAGTCTTGTTTTATTGAATTAAATGGATTTCCTGTCGTATTTAATTTATAACAATTTATTTATTTAATTATGAAATGCAATAAAGACAACGATTTCGAAATTGTTAAACAGGAAGGTATTTCAACTGATTAAGGGATTGGCTTGCCTAACAGTGGTGTCCGGCGCCATCATAACCCATAGGTTTTGGGTCGTGACACTTCCCCCTGTCCGTAACGTGAATAAAAAAAAAAGTGAATGAACACAAGATTCTTGGATCTTGTAGATGAAAATGTATTCTGGGATTCAAAAAGACAAACTTAGTATATGCTTTGTAGTCAACTTTACAAACGTGTTTTTCTCAGAAGGTTCAAGATTCCTTTTTGTTCTTTTTCTCTTCTTATTTATACGGAACATTCTTTAGAAACCCTAAAAAAAATACAAGCAAAGGAATATTCTTTCTCCCAGTTCCCTAAACTCATCTTGTCATTACTTTCTAATAATCCCTTTCCGACCTCGACATTAGCTTTTCTTAAGAGGAACTCTTCGTCACTGAACCGTAATCGGCTTAGACTTCGACCACGACCAATAAGGCTATCAAGTCCAATCCAAATTTTGACCAATATAGTTAGTCCCTCCGCTTGTTGAGGTCGTGGTATCTAACGTCCTCGATGAGCGGATTTCACCGTGCTCGTTATGAGAGAAATTTGGTCGTGAGGGTTGGGTCGGTCGAAGTTGGGCTATTGGCTGCCAACAAGGCTGCGGTTGATGTAGGTGACGTTGGATGCCGTCATTTCCACGCGCGTCATCATTACGCGTAGAGCCGTCAAAATGGGCTTAGCCCATGAGGCTAGCCCAATCTAGCCCGCTACTAGGGTAAGGTTGGGCTAAGATATTTCAAGCCCATTTTACAAGTGAGGCTAAGAAGCCCGACCCAAGTTAGCCCGCGACCCTTGAGGCTTGATCGAAGCTGGGCCGAGGCTGGCCCGTGGACCAATAATTTATTTAATTCAAAATTTTAATTTTAAAAAAAAGGAAGTAAAGGTGTAGAATGGGCTAAAGACGTAACTCTTGCACCCTAATCATAAATTTTTATTCCTCAATAGTCAACATACCAACTCTCTGCCTCCCTCTCCTCAATCCTCAATTCTTTATCGTTACTCTCTCTTGATCTTCGACATCGACGACTTACTACTAGGTAATTAGTTTGTTCTTGAGTTTACTAATCTTTCCATCTTACGAAATAAATAAGTTTACTATTTGGACAATTCAATCCATTATGTACATGACTAATGCTCTGGTGGCTTTATATTTTATTCCCATGCATGTATTTCTCCATATTACTTTGGGTTATGACTATTTTGTATGCATCTGTATATGATTCATATTTAGGCTTTTATTTTTGTTTATTTACTATATTTTGACGGTGTTAGATGTATGTATTGATTTGTGTTAAGTCAATTAATTAATAATATAAAAAGCCAATCTAGAAGTAATTAAAATAAATTAATGAAAATTTTGCTGCAATGCAAGAAATATATTAATTTATGAAAGGATTAGACAATGTTTAACGTACGTTCTCGGGAGGATTAAAGAAAAAAGATTATGAAATTATGATTCTACCAACTGCTCTTGAACATGATTAGATATAAATGGATATACTATACTAGAACTCTTATTAGTATTTTATTTAAAAGTCTCATGACATAGTATTTTACGGTAATCTGGGCAAAGAACATAACATAGTAAAACTTAATATTCTGGTTAATAACATAATAATTAATAAATCTTAACATTCTATTCAGTTAAATTTTAGTAAAAATAAATTACTTATTTCCATGGAATGCTTTAAAAGCTTTTGAAGCTTTTTAGTTATAACAAAGTAGTTTTAGAATGTTGTGAACTAGATGATGCACACATAATATGAATTCATCCATGATGTTTCCAGATTCCTTTACAACAACATCGTAAATGCAAGATTTCGGATAGTGATTCAAAAGTTAAGCAAGCACTTTGTGTTGCAGATATCAAGAAAGTATATATCCGAGAGAAGGAGAAGCTAAAACAACTCTTAGCAAAAATTCCTAATAAGGTATGCTTGAATTCTGATTGTTGGACATCATCTAACTTTGAGGGATATATTTGTTTAACGGCCTAATTTATTGATGAAAGTTAGAGGTTGGTTTGTAAAATTCTTAAATTTTTGTCATATGTATCCTCCTTACACTGGAGTTGAATTGGCTATTGCTATATATGACTGTTTGAAAGAATGAGGCATAGATAAGAAGGTATTTTCAATCACTTTAGATAATGCCACTACTAATGATAGCTAACAAAATATTTTGAAAGGCCATCTTAGGTTGCAAAAGAGTTTGTTGTGTGATGGTGAGTTCTTTCATGTGCGTTGTTCTGCTCATATTTTGAATTTAATTGTTCAAGAGGGTTTAAAAGCGGCTAGTGATTCCTTGTTTTTGATAAAGGAAAGTGTTAACTATGTTAAAGGATCGTATGGGAGAAAACAAAAGTTTGAGCAATGTGTTAAGAAAGTTGGAATTGAAACAAATCATGGTTTACGTTTGGATGTATCAACTAGATAGAACTCAGCATATATGATGTTTGATAGTGCACTCTAGTATGAAAAGGCTTTTGCTAGTCAACATTTAATAGATAGAAATTATATTTATTATCCTACATTGGATCAGTAGAGAAGAGCGGAGAAAATATTTTAATTCTTGGAGCCTTTTTACGAGACAACTAACTTGATTTCTGGTTCAAGTTATCCAACATACAACATGTATGTTATGCAAGTTTGGAGAATTAAGTGCATGCTTAGTGAGAATTTGAATCATGAAGATAAGGTTATTAAGGAAATGGCTTCAATAATGCCCGAAAAGTTTAAAAAATACTGAAAGTTATATAGTGTGGTGCTTGCTTTTGGAGTAATCCTTGATCCTCGCATGAAGTTACAATTTTTAAAGTTTTGTTACTCTAAGTTGGATTCAATTTCTGTACAAGAAAAACTAGAGCGTGTGAAAAATAAATTGTACAAGCTCTATGATCATTATGCCAATAAGCAAAATATTGCGAGTGCTTCTTCTGGTGCTCTGACAACACCAAGTGAAGAAAGAAGTAAATCCAAAGGAACATGATTCAGAATATTCGATGTAAGTAATTTTATTTTTCTATTTCTTCTTTCGTTGTTGTTGTTGTTGTTGTTGTTGTTGTTGTTGTTGTTGTTGTTGTTGTTGTTGTTGTTGTTGTTGTTATTATTATTATTATTATTTATTATTGTTAAGTGTATTGTCATGCGATTAACTTATAGGAATTCAAAGCATTTGAAAGTGAATCTGCTTCCAATGATGGAAAATTAGAATTGGATATTTATTTAGAGGAGCCAAAATTTGATTTTGAGATATTTCGCGAAATGGATGTTATCATGTATTGGAAGAATTATTCTGGAAAATATCCTAACCTATCAGTAATGGCACGAGATGTACTTAGTATCCCGATTACTACTGTAGCATCAGAATCAACATTCAGTATTGGTGGTCGTGTTCTCACCAAGTATAGAAGTTGCATCCATCATGAAAATGTCCAAACGCTTGTTGCTACTCGAAATTGGTTGCACGTCTTTACTCAAACTCAAAGTGGTAAGATTTTTTATGTAGATTGAATATTCTTTATTTTTAAAATGTAGTTATTTGTTAATGTTAAACAAATCAACACTGCATATGAATTGCAGATGAAGATGAAGATGGCAATATTAAGACAACTTTATCACAAGCAAATTTAGATATGTCTGATAATGTATTGGTGTTGGATACGGTATAAGTGTCTGTGAGACTTTTTTTTGTAGGATGAGTTTATTCCATTAAATTATTTTTTATTTTTGTGATGATTGATGTTATTCGTTTAATGACTTTTTTATTACATAATATTTTTTAGCAATATTAATGGGACATTTTGATTATGGACCTAAGATTTGATTAGACACTACGTAGTAATCTAATAGAGTATATTTTGGTTGTTGATATTTTATTTTTTATATTTGGTTGATCTATTAATAACTTGGACAATTATTTAGTTTCATTATTTTAATTGATAAAATTATATTTTTGATATATACGAAGTAGATGTATTCATAATAAATTTTCTCATAATCTGAGTTGTAAGTGTGTTTCACTTTATTGGTTTGTTTTCAAGTCTTTTCTATTTTTTTTTATTAGTCATCATATCTTGATTCTTGAATCTTCAATAACCATTTTAAAATAAAAGTATCTCATAGAAAAAGATTATAAATAAAAGGCTGGCCCGTCCTAGCCCGCAACCCTCTTAGGGTTGGGTTGGGTTGGCCATTTTAAGGCCCTTTTGCATGCTGGGCCGGTCCGTTTTGACAGCTCTAATTACGCGTCTTCCCGATGTAGAGCCTGCACTTTTGGTTCTTATATTTTGGTGTCATTTGACGACTTTTTAGCCTCGATTTTGACGCCACACAACCCTATAAATAGAGGAGAGGGGTTTCTCATTTGAAACTTTTACCATTTCCTCCTTCTTAGACACCCATTCTCTCTGTGAGCTTCTACTCTATTTCTTGCAGTTTCTTCACCTTCGATTTCCAGTTTCTTTCTCAGTCACTAACCCCTTTCTCTTATCTTGTTGCGTATACATTACATTGTCGGTATGTCGACTTCCCCTCATCGTCATAATGAAGTTTGCGACGCCACTCCTTTATCGGTGGCCATTCCTCCTGTTGGTTAGGAGCCCATGGTCGAAGGAAATGACAACTTCCCCACCGTTGAAGAGGTGGTTCCTAAAAACCCTACAGTTTGGAATGATTTTCCTAAAGAGCCTGCTCTCGCTCCTGTACCTAAGCTTTTCAAGTCGGGGATAGCTGAATTGGCTGACATTCGGTCTAAATACAGCATCCCTCCTCACGTCGAAATCATCCCAGCGGAGGGCGATATAGTCCAGGTTCATCGGCCAGGGTTTTGTGCTTTTTACGCCTATCCATTTGTGATTGGATACACCCTTCCTCTCCCTCGGTTGGCTGAGGAGTTTTGTCGCTTCTATGGCGTTTTCCCGGCATAACTCTCCCCCTACTCATATAAAGTCTTCCTGATGCTGGCTAAATACGCGGAACTGGCCAGCTGCGAGGTCGACCTCCGCCATCTGCTGCACCTGTTCTCGCCTACCTTCTTTAGAGGCACTTTGATACACTTACGGCATCGTGGAACGAAGGGGTTGGTGGCCAGAATGGATGATAAAGCAAGTCGACTATTCTCGCGCAAATATTTCTGTGCCAGAACCGATCACGTAGTGGCAGACCCGACTGGGCTTCCTGAGAAGTGGAATTACAATCGTAAGTATCTCCTCGTACCGTCCGCTATTCTTTCTTCATTTTTTCTTTTATTTTCGATCTTCGACCCGTTCATTGTTTCCTTGTTTTCAGTTGTGAGGCATTCTCCTTCTTTTGTATTGGATGTTGAGGATTGGGTGACTCGCGTGTTGCGCCACACCGTGGGAATTCGCGATTGGGCGTCCTTTCATAAGCTCTACGGTCCTAGGACCTCATCTCGTAAGTATTTTTTTCTCCGGCTTGGCTTTGTCCTTTTTCGTTCTCTAACCTGACTTCTTGTTGGTGTTAGGTCGACGAGTTTCAAAAAAGATGAAGGCTCCCGCTCTTGCCTTTCGCCAGAAGATGACCTCGGTTGCGGTGGAGTTCGCTCTGGTCGAGTCTGTACGAGGTCAGGCTTAAGCTTCACAGGTAAGTGAGTCCTCTTCTCTAGCTGTTTCCATCCCAGACGAGGTCTCTTCTCGGCCGGTTCTCCTTCTTGCCGACGAGTCATCTCGCGGCGAGGAGTCGTCGTCGAGGAAGAGGCGGAGGGTAGAAACAGGGAAGGTTGTTACTGTTGAAGAGTCCGAGAGAGTCATGGCTCTTGAGGCGGGGCCAGAATCGTTTCCAGTCGTGGAAGCAGCTACTACGGCAGGTGTCGTTATGAGAGAAAGGCCTTATAGGGTCGAGGGGGTTGATAGTGGTGAATAGCTCGATCGGGCCGTTGAAGGTGGCTCCTCATCGGCGACTGTAAGAGATGATGAGGTCCCCGTAGGGGACATTGACTCTGGTTCTGACATCGAACCCGATGAGGTACGGTCTTTCACTAAGAGGGCTGCTCGCGTGGAGATAAGGACGGAATGTCCTAATCAGCAGATAGTCATTCCTATGGATTACAACCTTTTGGTTGACACAGAACGTGTGACTCCATCCTTCGCCCCCTTGTGTGAGGAGGCGGAAAACAGGATGTTGCGAACACTAAATGATACCGACCTTTCTCTAGGTATATCGGGCATGTCTTTGCGGGTGAGTTCCCACTTCTTCTCTTGAGTTTTTGTATGTTCCGTTGACATCATTTTACTTTGGCTTACTTGTCTCTTTTTTTCTCACCGGACTCTTATCCTGGAGATTGAGCGCGACCGGTGAGAGGAGGAGAGGGTTACTCTCTATAGGAGGATGGATTCTAAGTACAGAGAGTATCGCTCTAAGTATCGAAATGAGTCAGGAGTGTCGGCGAGGACGGCCAATTATGGGATTTGCGTGACGAGATTGGGAGAAAATACGAGGAGCTGAAAGAGAAGGACGAGAAGATTGATGCAGCGTGTTGGAGGAGACACTGAAGTACAAGGCAGATGAGCTTGAACTGAGTAAGGGGATAATGTCCGAGAACGCAGATCTCCAGGCGCGGGTAGTGTCCTTGAAGGTCGAGCTAGAACAGAGTGAGGCAAGGGTCGCCGACTTGAGGGCTGAGCTGAGTACTAGGGTCGTGGAGCTGGACCTGGCTTAGAGGACCAGGATGGCCTCAGTGGCGGAGGCGGCAACTTTGGCAGGTACCCTGCGCATACTTAGGTCTGAGGGGCCAGTGAGGCTGGGAAATTAGAGGGGAAGTTATCTGGGTTAAGTGAGCAGATTGTCCCCTTGAAGGCCGAGAAGGAACAACTGGCCCAACCGTCTACTTCTCAAGCTTCCACCAACCCGAATGTACCACGGGAGTTATATGAATTGTGGGTTCATGCTGAGGCTCAGCTTGATGTGTACAAGTCTTTGAGAGCTGCCGGGAAGGTTTCTGAAGAGGATCTTATCGACGTTCGTGTCAAGGCACGGGCAGCTCGTGAAGCTTGTGGTTATGCGCTTGGTACGCCTGGCGGGGACGATGAAGATGACGTCGTAGATGGGCTTGCCTCTGATCCTTGGTATGACGTAATATGCTGATGAGGACGATGCATCGTAAATCCCTTGTACTTATTTTTTGGTTGTTTTGCTGTTTGTGTGGGGGCGTACTCGAGCCCTTTGTAAAAATCAAGTAATGCAACCCAATTAATTGCAATGGAACAGTTACCTTTTGCTATATGTTTTCGGATTCATGCTATCTTGTTGCTTGTTTTATTTTGTTGTGATGTTGCTTCCGGGGAAGCTGAGTGTAGACTGATTTGAGGTCAAGGTTTGGTTGAGCGTAGAGTAGTTTGAGCTTCACCGAGTGTGAAGTAATTCGAGCGAGGTCGAATGTAAGTGATTCGAGCGAGGTCGTATGTAAGTGATTCGAGCGAGGTCGTATGTAAGTGATTCGAGCGAGGTCAAATGTAAGTGATTCGATCGAGGTCGAATGTAAAGTGTAGAATATAGAACAATTTGGAGTTGTGTGAAAAATGCTGCATGCTGCTTTGTTTATTCATATCATTCGCGAATATTACATGCTTGTTTAATACATAGATTTGAGAAGTTCTCCGTACACCTAGTCCCTTCATCGTTCTGCCTGGAGTAGTCGATAGGCGGAACGATGAATTACAAACTTGAACTTCGAGACGTCCCATTCACCGCCTTATTAAAAACCTCCTCGGTAAAACCTAACTAGGGATAAAACCCGAGTGAGGGAAAAAGAGTACGACTTGAAGGATGTCCGTTTTCAGAAGTTGAAGTATTTGAGGCGAGCAACGTTCTAATTGTTTGGTAGTAGCTTTCCCTCCATTATTTCTAGTTGGAATGACCCTTTGTTAGCTGCTGCTGTGATTTTGTACAGTCCGTCCCAGTTGGTTCCTAGTTTGCCCTCTCTTGGGTCTTTGTTTGCCTCTGTTTTGGCCTTGGGTATGTAGTCCCCAACTTTGAGTGTTCTAACTTTGGCCTTTTTGTATTAGTACCGTTCTGCTTGTTGATTTTGGGCTATCATTCTTATGTAGGCCATATCTCTTCACTCCTCCACTTCGTCGAGGTCTTGCCTTCTGTTCTCGTCGTTGCTTGGTCCGCTCTCATTGGAGTATCTCAGGCTTGACTCTCCGACCTCGACCGGTATAACTACATCAGTCCCATAGACCAATGAGTATTGAGTTTATCATGTGCTTGTTTTTGGCATGGTGCGGTATGCCCATAGTACTTCTGGTAGCAGTTCTGGCCACAGTCCCTTGGCGTCTTCGAGTTTCTTTTTCATGATGTTTAATATTGTTTTGTTGGAGGATTAGGCTTGTCTGTTGCCTGCAGGATGATATTGTGTGGAGAGTATTCACTTGATGTGCCATTTTTCAAAAATTTCGGCCTTCGTGTACTTCCTCAAGGACGCATCTTGTTTGGTTTGGGTCCAAGAATTTTGCCAAGGGACCGCCAAACGTCCTTTTGTACAAGTCATTGTCGATGATGTTGTACCTGGCCGCCTGCATTCGAAGCTTTTTGGCTTCTTTTCTGTCTGATGGAAGTATTCCCTCCTGCAAGTATGTTATAATACGGTTTCACCAGTCCCAAGTTAAGTTTAGATAATGTACATCTATTGACGAGTGGAGTAGCGTGACCATGTTCTCCTTTCCATTTAAGATTTTTGTTGTTGCTTCTAATTTAGCGAGGTTATCTGCCTCGATGTTTTGAGCTCAAGGTACTTGATCAAATTGACATTTGTCGAATTCCGGCAGTAGTTTATGAATTTCTGTTTGGTACTTTTGTAGCCTTTGCTCCTTGATTTGGTAAGTCCCTGTGACTTGGTTGACGACGAGTTGTGAGTCGCACCGAAGGATGACTCGTCTTGCTCCATATTTGAGGGCTAGTTTTAGTCTTGCAATTACGGCCTCTTACTTGGCCTCGTTGTTAGTCATATCGGGGCACCGTATGGACTGTCGGATGACTTCGCCCGTTGGGACCTCGAGTACGAGTCCCTGTCCAGATCCTGACGCGTTAGAAGCATCGTCGGTGTATAAGACCCATAGGTCGGGTAAGTGGGGAGCAGTACGGCAAGTTTCCTGCTTGACTTCAGGCATTATCTTGGTGATGAAGTCAGCTAGTACTTGCGACTTTATCGCCGTTCGCGGCTGATATGTGATATCGTGCTCGCTTAATTTGATGGCCCATTTGGCTAACCTTATCGATAGTTCAGGCTTATGTAGAATGCTTCTTAGGGGGAAGGTTGTGGCTACCGATATGGGGTGACATTGAAAATAAGGTCTAAGCTTTCGTGAAGCTATGACCAATGCCAGATCCAACTTTTTGAGGTGGGGGTACCTCGTTTTGGCGTCGACCAGGGTTTTGCTAATATAGTAAATTGGAGACTACGTACCTTTGTTTTCACGGACCAACACTGCACTTACCGCTACTTTTGATACGGCCATGTATATCAGGAGGCGTTCGCCGGGTTCTGCTTTGGCGAGTAGTGGAGGCAAGGACATATATGCCTTTAGTTCCCTTAGGGCCTCAATGCATTTCGAGTTCCACTGAAGCCTATTGTCTTTCTTAAGTACATTAAAAAATTTGTGGCATCTATCGGAGGATCGTGAGATGAACCTTGACAGGGCGGCTATACGGCTGCTCAGTTTTTGCACCTGTTTCTTGCTGGTCAGCACTTCAGGTATTCCTTTGATAGCTTTGATCTGATCGGGGTTGACTTGGATGCCTCTTTGTGACACCAGGAAGCCGAGGAACTTTCCATAGGTCACATTGAAGGCACACTTTTTCGGGGTTTAGCTTCATGCCATAATGCCTTAGTATATCGAAGGCTTCTATCAGGTGGTCTATATGATATTCTTTCCTTTTGGACTTGACCAACATATCGTCTATATATACTTCCATCATTTTGCCAAGATGGTCCTTGAACATCTTGGTGACCAGCTTTTGATAGGTTGCTCCTGCGTTTTTCAACCTAAATGGAATAACTCTATAGAAGTACGTCCCATGATGAGTTTTGAAAGTGGTCTTTTCCTGGTCCTCTTCCTCCATGAGGATTTGATTGTATCCTGAATAGGCGTCTAGGAAGCTTAGCAGCTCGTGCCCTGCTGTTGCGTCGATGAGTTGTCCAATGTGCGGCAGCGGAAAAGAGTCTTTTGGGCATGCTTTGTTTAGGTCTGTGAAGTCTACACACATGCACCATTTCCCATTTTCTTATTCACCATGACTACGTTGGCGACCCATTGAGGGTATTTGGACTCTTTGATGAAGTCGTTGGCGAGTAGCTTCTCCACCTCTTCGTGGACTGCTTCGTTGATTGCGACGCTAAAGTTTCTTCTCATTTTCCGTACTGGTGGGTAGAATGGATCTAAGTTCAATTTGTGTATGGATATGTCCTTCGGGATACCTGGCATATCTGCATGGGAGAAAGCGAATAGATCTGCATTATCAACTAGAAATTTATAAAATTTACCTGGTTCGGAGAGTTTATGGCCGATGTAAGCCTTTTTGCTGATGGCATTTTTGTCTATTTGGACGGGGTCGATACCGTAGACCCCGTGGCCTCCACGACGTCGGGATCCTTGATGACATCACTTTGCTCGTCGGGTTTGGGCCCCGACTTTGGTAATTGATATGCTTCCGAGCCCGTTCCTTTTAACTGTTGAGTGTATGTACAGTCTTGGGCGATGTAATAGCATTCTTGGGCCGTGCGTTGTTCGCCTCGAATGCTGAATATCCCCCACAGAGTAGGGAACTTGATCACTTGATACAAGCTAGATGAGATAGCTCTCATGGCGTGTATCCAGGGTCATCCTATGATGGCGTTGTAGGTTGTATCCTGGTTCATGATATGGAACATTGTCTCTAGGGTGACGCCCTCGACCATGACATATAGTGTTATTTCTCCTGAGGTTCGCTCAACTGCATTGTTAAAACCTGTCAGTGTTATACAACGTGGTACTATCTTATCCTCGAGTATCCTTTGGGCGAGAACTCGGGGGTGGATAATACATGCACCACTTCCATCGCCGACCATTATTCTTTTTACATTAGTATCCAAAATTCATAAGGTAATAACAAGAGCATCAAGGTGAGGGAAATTCAAACCATGGGTATCTGACTTATCAAAGATGATACTATATTCGAGGTCATCATACCGTTCGTAGGTGATCGATCGCTTGATTTTATGTGTGGTGGTGAACTTCAAGTGATTGATTGCGGCTTCATCGCCCCCGCCGATGATCATTTGGATGGTGCGGGCGGGGGAGGATGGCTTTAGGGGGCCTTGGTGTTATTCTCGTCCACGACCGAAGTCTGCTCTTCCTCGGTTGCTCATCAGCTCTTTTAGGTGTCCTTGGTTGAGCATGTTTACCACTTCCTGTCGCAAAGCTATGTAGTCTTCAGTCTTATGATCTCGCTCCCGGTGGAACTCGCAAAGAGCGTTCGACCTTTTGGTGTTTGGGTCGAACTTCAACTTTTGAGTCCATTTCACCTTCGGGCCGAGCTTTTCCAGTGCGTACACTATTTCTGAGGGGGAAACACAAAAATTGTGAGTGGATAAGAGTGGAGGCATACCTCTTTTGTTTCGTTGAGTCCCTGTATTTGGCCTGGACGGCTCTTCCGTATGGCGAGGAGATGGTGGGATAGCCACTCTAATATATGGTTGGTGTCTGTCCCGATTGGGACGTGGACCTGAGTGATCCCTTCGGGTATCATTGCGACGGTCTCTTATCGACTCTATTTGGATTGATGCTAGCCGTTGGGTTGGGCCGTTGAGGTCGTCCTCGTCTGCTCCTACATCGGTGCAATAAGCGTTGTGAATTTCTTCCCAAGTGGTGGGGGGATTTCATGAGTCTGCTCAGCAGGTTTCTGGTCGCCCTCGACCCATTCCTATTAAACCCATTTTGGAAGGTTTTCATGGACATCCCTTCAGATACATTTGGCAAGATCATTCTAACTTTGTTGAATCGGGCGAGGAAGTACGTGAGTCCCCGGCTAGGCGTCTGTCTAACGGCGAATATATCGTTCACGCTGGCCTCCGCTTTCTTAACCCCAGCGTGGGTGGTTACAAATTTGTCGGCTATTTCCTCGAACGTTGTTATTGACCGTGCTGGTAGTTGTGAGTACCATGTTAAGGTCCCCATGTTAGGGTTTCGCCGAACTTCTTCAGCAATATTGACGGTACTTGTTCTTTTGAGAGGTCGTTGCCCTTCACTGTTGTGGCATAGTGAATGATGTGATCTTCGGGGTCCGTCGTACCGTCATATATTCTCAAATATGGTGGAAAAGGTTTTGGGTATGGCATGTGGGGCTGCCTCTTCTCTATACGGTTGTTCGACGAACCGACCGACGTTCCGTTTAGGTAGGAGTTTTGGGGCGCCTGATATCTTGTCGACCCTTTCCTGGTGTTCTTTCATCTGATCTCGGAGTGCTTTGCTTTCATTTTCCATTTCTTCCATCTTATTCAGTATGGCTGCGTGTGCGTCATTGACTGCATCAACAATAGTGTTAGTATTACCTGTTGGGTGGGGGGCGGGTTGCTCGTTAACGACTGTTGTAGCATCCGCTTGTGCGGTGTTTGGACTTGCTCCCTGAGCGGGTTTGTCGAGGAAGTTGCTTACTGTACTTGTCAGCCATGGTTCCAGTAGCTTTTTCACTACCAGTGGTGCTTCTTCGGTTGTGGACGTAGAAGCCTCTTTTTCTCGTGCGACGGTTACACTTCTATGGGGGGGGGGGGGGGGGGGGGGAAAAACCTCCCCCCGGGTATACCGTGGGAGGTTACTTTTT
>ML267700.1:49374-67364 GCA_005239495.1 Nicotiana undulata
GGTGAACCACTTCGCCCTGGTGTAACGCTTGGCGTTACATCTTATTCGCCTTCTCCATCAGCCTCGTTGATTGTATTCATGAGGTTGGCGGTGACATTTGCTATGACTTTTAGCCTTTCTTCTCCTTTTCCTGCCATTGTTAGTTCGTGCGAACGAAAAACTGTTATACGTGTGTTTCTTTTAGATCTAGCAGAAACTAAATATTTTAACTAGAAACTCCCCACAGACGGCACCAAATTATTTTGTCAAAAAAGTATTAACATTTTCTTTAAACGAATTGGTAGATAAGATATGGAGTGAATCCTAGTTAAATTTAATGACCATTAGATCTAGAAGTTTGATGAGTAAGTGAGATTTAGTATATGCGCCATAATAGTAAATGCAAATCAATCGTGTGCAATGATTATCAATGAATGTCCAAGAGATACAAGGAATAAGTGCATGCAATGGCAATAGGTGTAATAAAGAGGAATGTATCACCCAAATATTGAATGACTTGGACCAATCTTCCCCCTGCCTGCAACGTGAATAATAATAAAAAGTGAATGGACACAAGATTTTTGGATCTTGTAGATGAAAAGGTATTCTGGGATTCAAGAATAAATGAAAAGACAAACTTTGTATATTATTTGTAGTCAACTTTACAAACGTGTTTTTCTCAAAAGGTTCAAGATCTCTTTTTGTTCTTTTTCTCTTCTTATTTATAGGGAACATTCTTTAGAAACCCTAAAAAGTACAAGCAAAGGAATATTCTAGTGGAATATTCTTTCTCCCTGCCCTAAACTCATCTTATCGTTACTTTCTAATAATCCCTTCCCGACCTCGGCATTAGCTTCTCTTAAGAGGGACTCTTCGTTATTGAACCGTAATCGGCTTAGACTTTGACCACAGCCAATAAGGCTATCAAGCCTAATCCAAATTTGACCAATACAATATTAATATCACTTTGTCAGTTAGGTTAGAAGGGGAACCTTGGAGCAACAATAAACTTGTCTCCGTATGACCTATTAGTCACATGTTCGAGCCGTGAAAACAACCACTAGTGCTTGCATTAGATTAGGCTGTCTACATCACTCTCCTTGGGTGCGGCCTTTCCCCAAACCCTGATTGAATACGGGATGCTTTGTGCACCGTACTACCATTTTATCAGTTATATAGGTTAAATACTGATACAATTTGCTGCGCACGTTTAAAGGAGAAAAGAAAAAGAAAGAGCTAGCACATGTTTTCTGAAAAATCCTTTCATTTTAATGGCCAAAAAAGAAAAGAAGCTAAAAACATAAAAAGAAGGCTAACCTCACTCTTTACTAGTTGGATGGCCGATGGGCAGAGGCATGATTTCCACTAAAGAAGTTTAAAAAAGAAAAAAGTTAAAAAAATAGAAAAGATCGTAACTAATGGGAATTGAATCAATGAATATACAAAGGTATCGAACCCTTGATTTAATTTTGGGTTGTGTCAAGAAATTCAAAACATAATATATATAAATAAATAAAAAAATTATTTTATATATACAGAATAATATTTCGGATTGTTCGGATAAACCTTTTCCGCCCCTAAATCCGCTCCCGGCTGATGGAAGATACTGTCAAGGTTTTCTGGATGGAAGGACAGTGTTTTTCTTCTTCTTTGTTCTCTTTCTTTTTTTTTCTTTTTCTTTTATATATAATACAATGATCAGGTGTTACACTTTTGGCAGTGCTGTTTGTAACTAATATGCCATTGTCCCTTGTTTTTGTCTTCTTATTGTTTTACCATTTTACCGCTGTCAACAATCAAAATTATATCTTGAACTAGTAATTAATAAATCTCCCATCTGTCTTGTTGTTACAATAATGTAACATTGCAGTCTGACTTGACTTAGCTTTTCAATTAAGTACGTATAGACTGTTCACATTGTGTTGTGTAAATGGCTGAATGAGCTCTAAAGAGTGCAGGCATATCCGCACTGTATTTCATGTACCAGCTTACACATAGAAGAGAAAGAGGCAGATCTAGACCTTTTAGAATATGAGTGAACCACTAATAAAGTGAGAAAAAATTATTAAATGAGAATAGTCGATGTTTCTTTGGATAAATAACTCATCATTCAGTCAGAGGGAAGAATGAGACTATAATTTGGAAGTCGCCCCCGACCGAGACCTAGATGGCAACCTAACCAAGTACGCCATAATTTAGAGAGGGAAGATCCACCCCCTAGAGCCGGAACACAGGCGCCGACCTCTCCGCCGCCAGCACAAATGAATAAGAAATGATCACGTCGCCAAAGGTGGCAGTGTCACGGTCTACAAGTGAAGTCATGAGAACTAAATACTCGACGCCGTGAATCAAGAAACCATTCAATCCTTTTGGAGTATAGGGGCCAACAAATAATATTAAATTAATTTTATGAAATATGTATATAAAATATAGAATTTGATAGAAAAACTATGGATTCACGTGCACCGTAAAAACGACCTAAATCCGCCTAAGGAGAGACCTTTTCCCCTCTTTTTTGGCCCAATGAAAATTTGCATCAATGATGAATCGTTTAATTTATAGCAACCATGGATTAATAATGTACAAAACATATGGTAAATGACCTCTTTCAATAGGTAAAACTATAATATTAACTTTTTTTAATATATTATCAGTGTGTATAAAATAAATTTATTAAAAAATGACAAATCGGTGTACAAGGCATCCTGCATTCACCCAAGATCTAGCTAGAGAAGGGTTGCATCCCAAAGGGTGTGACATAGACTGTCTATACCCTAATACGAATATTAGTGACGGATTTCACAACTTTAACCGTAACCTATATAGGTCACATGAAGCCAATTTTACCGTTACTCCAATTCTCCTTAGTAAAATAAGTATATACTCTATTGATAATTAAAAAGTACTTGAGAAAAGCTTGAAAGAGGAAAAGCAATCCCCAACATATAGTACTCTTGAGCCATGAACTCTCTCTTGGAAGAAGAAATCCAAAGAAAGCAAACAAACTTTCCTCAATTCATCATCAGAAAGAACATGTACAAACTAATCCATCTAACAACAAAACCCCAACAGTGAAATCAATCTTTTGAAATGAGTACTGTTATAAGGGAAACAAAAAAAGGAGCCTAATTGAAGAAGAAGATGATGATGATGAGAGAAGAAGGAATATCATCAAACAGTAGGTGTCAAGATTGTGGAAATCAAGCAAAGAAAGATTGCCCATATTTGAGGTGCAGAACTTGCTGTAAAATCCAAGGGTTTGAGTGTCAAACTCATGTCAAAAGTACTTGGATCCCTGTCTCTAGAAGGCGTCCAAGGCACCACCTTCTTCACACTATTCAACAACAGCAGAAGCAGAAGCAGCTTCAAGTAAACCCTAAAAGATACAGAGAAAATGATAATCTTGCTGCTGCTGCAGGTACTTCATCTTAATTTATCTACTGTTGTCCTCACACACAATCTTGATTGCACTGTATTAAGAGATCTCAAAACCGGTGCACTGAGCTCCCGTTATGCGCGGGATCTGGGGAAGGGTACGTAGCCTTATTCTGCATTCTGCAAGAGATTGTTTTCACGGCTCGGACCCGTTACTTCCTGGTCACATGGCAGGCAGCGATGGCGAAGCTAGGAATTTACTCAAAGGTATTCAAATTTGAAAGAAGTGAAAAATTCCAACAAAAGGTGTTCAATATGTGTTACGTACACACGGTGAAATTTTTCGACGACTTGTTACCATGTGATTTCGCCGTGACAGACACCAACTTTACTAGTTACGCCAAGACTCCCGCGTAAGAGACCACAACAGTACCTTTTTTTTGCCAATTTCCTTACCCTCTTTATGTCTATTACTTATCTATTTGCAGACAACATCAAACCCTAGTCATAGTATAGCTCACTTTGATATCCAATAGTACCATACTTGCTACTAGTATTTACTGCTATTATTCTCATTCTCTTTAATTATTTGGCTCATGTTATATCATAGATGGATGAACCATATTGCACCCCTCAACTCAGCCAAAGACTCCAAAAAGAGTGTAACTTCTATACGCTTTTAGATCACCTAAAAGATGATTACTTACGGGCAGTGGCGGAGCTACGAATTTTTTCAAGGGTATTCAAATTTGAAAGATTTAAAAAAAAAATCGAACAAAGAGTGTTAAATATGTGTTATATACCTCTAAAACGTAATATTTTACTTATACACACAGTGCAATTTTTCGACGAAGCCACCCTTGTGACCATGTGGCTTCACTACTGTCTACAGGAACCGTCCATATAAATAGTGAGATTAGTAACAAACAACAACCATAACAAATCCAGTGGAATCTCACAAGTTGGGTCCGGAGAGGGTAATGTGTACCCAAACCTTACCTCTACCTTAAAAAGGTGGAGAGGTTGTTTCCGATACACCCTCGGCTCAAAAACAGTGAGATTAGTAACATAAAACATAAAATACACTAATAATGTAAAAATTCTTTAAACTGTTATTGTATCAAAATACTTCCTTATATATACTTATTTTCGCAGTATTTTTACAATTGTAGGAGGGGAAGAAGAAGATCTACCAACAGAAGTGAATTTACCAGCAGTATTTCGATGTGTTCGAGTAAGTTCAATAGACAATGTGGTGGATCAATATGCTTATCAGACATCAGTAAATATAGCAGGACATATATTTAAAGGGATATTATATGATCAAGGCCCTGAGACCGAGTCTCATTACAATAATATGGCTAGGGAAATCTCCTCAAATGGCTTCCAACAAGAACAACTTACAACAAATTTAACACCACCACCACCTTCTTACCCTAGTCCTTTTAATAATTTCATGCCTGGTACGCAATTTTTTCAATACCCAAAGTAGGCAGTCCGGTGCACTAAAGCTCCCCGCTATGCGCGGGGTCCGGAGAAGGGCCGGACTGTAAGGGTCTATTGTACGCAGTCTTACCTTGCATTTCTGTAAGAGGTTATTTTCACAGCTTGAACCCGTGACCTCCTGGTCACATGGCAGCAACTTTATCCGTTACGCCAAGGCTCCCCTTTTTTTTCAATACCCAAAGTCATCCTAAAATTTAAAATTTATTTATACTAATTTGTTTTAAATCTCTAGCTCGCTAAATAGTTATGTGCATTCCATGTGTAAATGGAATGCTTATTTATGCTTTTGCGGTTTTTATGCTTCTATTACTATTTCTATGTTTTTTGTTGATGTTACTGATGAATTGTCTCTTCTTATTTTATTTTCGCCTTTCTGAGCCAAGGGTCTATCGGAAACAGCCTCTCTGCCCTATCGGAGTAGAGGTAAGGTCTGCGCACATACTACCCTCCCCAAACTTCACTTTATGGGATTTTACTAGGTCGTTGTTGTTGTTATTATTACGCGTGTAAATATAAAATAATAATAATAAAATAATCGAGAGAGAAGGAGATCAGTGCTCTTGTATGCTTTTGTGATTCCAATGAAGAATTATTTGCCTTAATTTGGTCTGCAAAAAGTAATATATATGGTGCCGTGTTTACATATGATTCTGCAGTTTGTCTTTTAATGAATTTTAATTTCTCTCTGCCGTATTGTGTTAGGAAAATTAATAATAATGTCTGATTTATTGGTTGTTATGAACCCCAAAGCTGCTTTTCTCCCCATTATCCGTTTCTTTGCCGGCTAAATGTTGTTAGATTTCAATTATATTAGAAAGTTATATATATGTTGCGGGCTCTTCAAAATATTGTCATATTGGTATCAGATTTTAAATAAAAAAAATTGAAAAATTCGACACGCACCCGTCGATATTTTTGGAGTGTCCAAGCAACATAGATTGAAAGTGTAAAAAGTTTTAACATTATCAAAATTGTTTTAATTCGAATGTTATTACCGGTCATTAATTATCTTGCTTCTTTGATTACTTGCCCATATGCGTTATTAAAAATTTTAAGTTTCTAATTAAGTAACTTGATAGTGTAAAATTTTGTTTATGCCTTCAATATTCATGTTGAAGCGGCCTTGGAGAAACGGTAAAGTTGTCTCCTATAGGCCACGAGGTCGAGCCGTGGAATCAGCCTCTGATGCGTCGTGCATCAAGCATTAGGGTAAACTCAGTGGCGAAGCTAGAAATTTATCCAAGGGTGTTCAAACTTGAAAGAAGTGAAAAAAATTCTCCAACGAAGGGTGTTCAATATATGTCATATACTTCTAAAATCTAATATTTTACCTATATATGCAGTGTAATTTTTAGACGAAGGGTGGTCAATTAACCACCTTCGTGATAATGTACGTAGCTTCGTTCATGGGTAGACTGCTTATATCATACCCGTTTGGGGTGCCTTCCTTCCTTGGATCTTTCATAAACGTAAAATACTTCGTGTAGCAGACTGCCCGTATTCAATATTCATGTTAGTTAACCTCAATCTTATGTGTCCATTTGAATTAATTGACCACCCTTGTGATAATGTAGCTTCGCCCATGAGTAGACTACTTATATATCATATCGTTTGGGGTGTCACTCTTCTTTGGATCCTGAACGTAAAATACTCCGTGTAGCGAACTGCTTGTATTCAATATTCATGTTAGTTAACCTCAATCTTATGTGTCCATTTGAATGGCCATAATTAGAGGATAAGTCTTTGGACCATATTCTAATCTTCATTAGCTTTCATTCGGAGCTCAACACAAACAAGAAAATGTAGGCAGTTATGGTACTCACTACTCCTTGTCCCCTTCTTGTACGTATAAAGTTCAACAGAATTCTGATCATTTCTCCAAATTCAAATCTCTTTTAAAATCCTAGCTTTCGTTTATGCTTTTATATTTATTATTTGTACGTATACGCAGGTTTACAGAAAGAAAAAGAAAAAGAAAATCGTTACGTAAAAAGTGTTTTCTCATTGTAATACTTGATAGCATTGTCCTTGTACGTCATATGCCCATCTTAGGGTTCCTTGAGTTGTTATTTTCTTAAGCTCCTCCATATATTAGGGCTTTTAGCCCGGGACGGATTTAGGCCGTTTTTATGGTGTTTGGTAAACCCATGATCTTATTTATATATATATATATATATTTATATATTATATATATATAATATTTGATCGAATATTATTTGTTGTCCTTTATGCTTCAAAAAATTAAATAGTGTACTTGATTGAAACTGAGTTATTTATCTCAATACTTTTTTTCCCGTTGTTTTAGTGGTACATCCATATTCTAAAAATTCGAAATATATCTACGCTTTTAGCTTGTATGTGTATCTGAACCTATGTAGTCTGTCCTAGGCAATTAATCTGTCTAATATTTTAGATTACTGATTTTATTGTTTATAAACGATTTATTGTAATTATCATTTAGATTCGTTATAGCATATATATATATATATATATATATATATATATATATATATGGATAGATAGATAGATAATTATTACATTATCAATATATGGAAGTTAATCACTTATATAGCAATATCCTGACCCTATGTCCGTTGTCCTATACACAGATTAATAAGGAGTTCTCCATATATATATATATATATATATATATATATATATATATATGGATAGATAGATAGATAATTATTACATTATCAATATATGGAAGTTAATCACTTATATAGCAATATCCTGACCCTATGTCCGTTGTCCTATACACAGATTAATAAGGAGTTCTCCATATATATATATATATATATATATATATATATATATAATGTTTAGAAAAAAACTTCGTTAATAAGAAAGTTGCCTCCACGTGACCAGGAGGCATGAATCCGAGCCGTGGAAACAATCTTTTGCAGGAATGCAGGGAAGACTATATACAATAGAACCTTGTGGTCCGGCCCTTTCCTAGACCCTGTACATAGCGGGAGTGTAGTGAACCAGGCGACCTATTTTGTCAATAAGAAACCCTGGTGCAGCTCATTGCAGTACTTGGGGTAAATCATGGCAAAGGCATGCAAAGGGAATCTCTGATTATTTATTATAATTAAGAAGGTAACCCTTAGAAGGGAACATTGACGTAACTGGTAAAGTTGTTGTCATGTGACCAGAAGGTCACGAGTACGAGTGGCGAAAAAAATCTCTTGCAAAAATGCAGGGTAAAACTGCGTACAATACCCTTGTGGTCCAACTCTTTCCCAGGCTCCGCACATAGCGAGAGTTTAGTGCACCGGACTGTTTTTTTTTTTTTTTTTTTTTTTAAAGGTAAAATCAATACTTAAATAAGCATTTTGAAGAGAAAAGATTGGGTGGGCATCTATTTTGATAGTGACTATAGCCGAAAAGCAGCTAGGATCGCACATGTTCAACCTTTTATTCTAAAGAGACATTCACACTAGCCAAAAGAATTGAAAAGATTGATATCCCCATCGATTCGAATATTGGTATGCTAGCGAAGGAAAAGAACAAGTAAAGCTCATATATAATATATTATACACTGCGGGCTCCTTTGGTTTGAATACAGCTTATGCCGAAATAAGTTATATTGAAATTAATTATGTTGTGATTAGTTATTTTGAGATTATTTTTAATTCACTGTTTGGTACGTTGTATTAAAAATGACAATTGCATAATTTCTAAGTAGAAGGTATAAGTTATCCCGGCACTAATTACCCCATCCTCCACAAGGTATAAGTTATCCTGATACTCATTTTAATCCTGGAATTATTTATACCAAGTTCGCTAACCAAACAAATATTAAGGTGGTATTAATTTTTTATACCAGCATTATACATTCTTATAACTCATACCAAACAACCCCTATGTATTTAACTTATATATACTGATCATGTAAGGAATTTTCATATTAAACGTGAATTTAATCAGCTATAGCAAGTTATCTGTTCGTTTCCAAGCTATTATTCTCACCTAAGGACGATTACGTCCCTTTTCTTATCTTAGATGATATGATTAGCTTATAAATTCTTTTACGCTATCAGTATATAAAAGCTAATACACCATGGATGTGGCGCAACGAATGTAATTGTTCTTCCCTTAACCAGAATTTTTGGGTTCGAGCTTTGAGTATGAAATTTTTTTTGGTAGGAAACGTTTTCCCTCAAATGAGATCTTACGTGGCGCGAATCTGAATATAATCGGGCTTCAATACGGATACCAGACACCGTATAGAAAACCAAAAAAACTATTACTCTATTGTATATATGTCTTTCTATCCCCACATATATAGTTCTTTAAAAAAATATTCTTTTTAAGGAAAGAACAGCAAACTTTTTATGGAGGGGGAGGGGGATACAAATTTAGCTTTATGCAAAACAAATAGAGACATTTCTTTAATTATATTGTAAGAACTTTAGCAGGAAAATGAATTTGTATTTTATATACTTTAGGCACCAGACATACGAAGTGCTTTTTCCGAAAGGAATATATAGTTTATAAGTGGGCGTTTGGACATAAGAATTGTAAAATTTCGGGAAAAAGTGAAGAAAAAAAATTTCAAATGAAAATGGTATTTGAAAATTAAAGTTATGTTTGGACATGAATATAATTTTTGGTTGTTTGAAATTTTGTGAGTGATCTGAGTGAATTTTGAAAAATAACTTTTTAGAGTTTTTCAAATTTTCAAAAAATTATAAAATTCATCTTCAAGTGAAAATTTAAAAATTTATAGCCAAACACTGATTTCGAAAAAAAAAAGTAAAAGTATTTCAAAAAAAAAATTCTTATATCCAAACGGGCTCTATGTGAACGTTTATAAGTGATCACTGGACTTATATTAAGGAGACGATTGAATGCTTTTATGAGGCTACCAACAAATGGGCATAAAAGAGAATCAGTTTCTTTACGGAGTTCATGCATATGGCTGCTCTCAAATTTTGGTCATAAAAATGACAAATTAGGCTCTACAGTTTGGATGAAGAGACTAATTACCATATACTCCCCCGTTTCACTTTACGTGCACTTATTTTCTTTTTAGTTCGTTTCAAAAAGAATGATCTCTTTCTAAATTTGAAAATAAATTAACTTAACTTTTTAATTCTACTGTTAATAAGAAAAATTTATAATCACACAAATACTCTGGATCCCTTTCTGACATATTTAAGACAACAAATTCCAAAAATCTTATTTTCTTAAATTCTAGTCAAACATGTCCACATAAATTGGAACGGAGGGACTACTTTATTAATAAATAAATTTGACTTATTTCGTTTTCTTCTTCTTTTTTGGGGGGAGTGGGGGGTGGGGGGGAGGGGATTTTTTTTTCTTAAAGTTGCCCAGACAGTCGTCTAGGATGTGTTGTATTCAAAAAAGCGCAAGAGGGGGGCTAGGCCTGACCTCACAAAAAATATAACAACGGTAATGCAATCACCCCAAAAGAAGGACAGGATATATATACACCCTCCTTCCTAAGATCTATGAACAAAATTAACTAACAACGAAATTAGATTTGTCATATTTTGTCATTATACTTGGAAGTTGCCATTTATCAAGGAGAAAGAGTCATTTTGCATTGCTAGGCAATTCTTGGAGTGAATGATACACCCTTCTCTGATTTGTGGTTGTAGCCAATTTAGCAAGACAATCCGCAACCTGATTCCCCTCTTTGAAATAGTGCCTGGCCGTAGCTCTAACTTGTTTAATAATGAGGGAGGCTCTGTTTATCACCTTTTAAATCTTCATGTTAATAGGATTTCCATCTGTGAGCATATCCACTATGGTTGAGTCCAGTTCGATAGAGAAATTAGTGTACCCATTCTGATTGCACCATTTCCCTCCAAACTCTGTTGTTTTAGCCTCTTCCATGGTATGATCATCACAGCTGATAGGAATAGAAAAAGGCATAATAAAGTCCCCTTGTCTGTTCCTGACCACCCCTCCAATGCCTTCCTTACCACTTTCTTTGCAAAAGCTTCCATCCGTATTAACTTTAACCTTGCCGGGTAGTGGAAACTCCCATGTAACATGTATCCATTTCTAAGATGGGCTGAGTCTCTCAACCTTTTCACATAATAAAGGCCATTCCATATGAGTGTATTCACATGGTACCAAGTTGGAGATAGTCGTTTTCAATGTCCATGTGATTTGATGTCTCATCGAGTTCAGCTGAAACTTCTTTTGTTTTCCCATATCTGCATGCATTTCTTTGTTTCCGCAGTTCCCAACATATGATTGTAGGAGTTATCTGAAGCATTTGATTGTGCACTTTATTGTTGGTCGTTGTTTCCCACCATCTTTTGAAGGTAGCAATAATAGGCTCCTGTTGATGTTTGATTCCAAATGCATATGTTGTTCCATATGAAGATGGCAGCTTCACTACTATTAAAGACATGTTGAACTGTTACTACCTGCGCAGAAGAACAACAAGAACATCTGGAAATAATGTTAGTACCAAATCTACAAATAACATCATCAAAAGGTAGCCTATTTTTGAAAATTCTCCAAGTGATGAAGGACATTTTAAAGGGGAGAGAGTTATGCTAGATTTTGTTTATGAAGATATTATTCTGCTTTTTGAATCTAATAGAGTGCCATGCTGAGGTAGAAGAAAATTTCCCATCATTAGAAGCAGTCCAGGCAGGGAAATCTTCCTCATTTGGGTCACCTATCTCCAGTTGAGCAATACTATCCATAATATGCACGGGGAGGACATCATTGAGTTTGACAATATTCCATTCTCCATTAATTATGAAGTCTTTCACCGGTACTTTAGAGGATCTCCCACTACTTTGTAATATGTTGTCCAAAGCACCTTTACCTGTCTAGTTATCCCACCAAAAGCTACAATTACCTTTCTGTATTTCCCATCTAATGTTTTCCTCAGTTTTGTCTCTGATTTTGAGCATGTTTCTCCAAATATGAGAATCAGTGGGATTTGACTTTTTGTTCACTAGATGAGCTCTTTTGCAATATTTGTTCTTGAGAAAGTTGGTCCATCGGGATGGGTGAGTTCTGAATCTCCGCCATCTTTTAATGCTAAGTGTATCTATGATATCCTCCATTTTTCTGATTCCATCTTCTCCCTCATCTTTGGGGAGACAAGATTATTCCATGAAGACCAATGATATTTGTTTTTACCTTCATTTGTGCCCCAGAAGAAGTTTGCAAAGTGTTTCTCCATGAGCTTAGTAATTCCTTTAGGAGGGTTCATTGCAGAAAGGATGTATGTGGGGAGGGTTGTAAGACATGTTTAATCAAGATCATTCTCCCTCCAGAGGACATCATACTGGATTTCCATCCATTAAGTTTTTTGACCACCTTAGAGAGCATACCATCAAAAAGATTGTTAGTCTTCCTCCCAAAATAAATGGGGCATCCCAGATAAGTGAAAGGGAAAGACTTATCCATATAACCTGTAGCATTCCTAATTCTATTGATTCTTGCATCGCATGTGTGAGGGGATATAATGAAGAAGCTCTTATCGTTGTTAACGTTTTGCGTAGAAGCCTTTTCATACCTTTCAATAGCCTTTTTGATTAACTTGAGAGACATGTTGTTACCACACAGAATATAACAATATCATCAGCGTAATATAGATGATTGATCATCGGACCTCTCGGATCCATGATAAAAGGAGTGAAGCCAATAAAGTCATTTAGAGCATTTAGAGATCTAGAAAGAACCTCAGCTCTAATAATAAACAAAGAAGGGGATAAGGGATCTCTCTGTTTGAGGCCTTGAGAAGATGTGAAAACACATGTTCTAGCCCCATTGATGATGATAGAGTACCATATATTTTGAAGAAGTCCCCAGATCATATCAATCCAATTCTCAGAGAAATCAAATTTCCTCATAACTGCAATCAGAAAGGTCCAGGAAATTCTACCATAAGCTTTTGCCATGTCAAGTTTTATAATAACATTGCCTCCTCTATTATTCTTGTTCACGCCCTGAGCAATCTCCTGAGCTAAAGGATATTTTCAGTGATTAATATTCCTTTCACAAAACCACTTTGATTCTTTGAAATAAGCTTCTCAAGAATAGGATTCGGCCTTCTGGAAAGGATCTTAGAGATAATCTTGGAAGTAAAGTTACTCAAACTAATAGGTCTCAAGTCGGAGAAACTACTAGGGGAGTCAACTTTAGGAATAAGAACTAAACAAGTATGAGAAAAAAATTTAGTGAGCCTCCTGCCATTGAAAACCGCTTGAAAAAAATCAGTGATATCCTCCTTGATGATATCCCAACAAGATTGAAAGAATTTCCCGTTATAACCGTCTGGCCCTGCTGCACTGTCAGGATTCATGTTAAAGACAACATCTCTAACCTCCTATGTGTCAGGAATGGCATTGAGGCTTTCGTTATCTGCATCAGTTACACATTGAGGAATACAGTTGATGATACCATGATCATTGTAGTGATGATTGATGTTAACGAACTGTTGAAAGTGATGGACAGCTGCCTTGCCAATATTAGCATCCCCCTCAATCCATTAGCCTCTATGATATTTGATTTTAAGAATTTGCAGCCTTCTCCTTCTCCCTCTGATGGTGCTATGGAAATATTTAGTGTTAGCATCTCCTTCTTCAAACCAGTTCACCCTAGCTTTCTGTCTGAGTATGTCATCCTGCATCCCCATCCATCTAATGTACTCAGTTTGTCCTTTGTTCAATTCAGTTCTGGTTGTATCATTTTTGTTCATAAGATCCATTAGTTCAAGGTCTTTCATTTTATCTTCCCAGTAATGAACTTGGTTGAAAACATTGCCAATATCGTCTCTAGATCATTGAGTCAGTCTTCTGCTCAGCATTTTAAACGTTTGATGAAGTCTCCACAGAGGATTTCCATTGACACGATTTCTCCAAACTTCTTCAACTACCTGCAAAAACATTGGTTGATTAGTCCAAAAATTTAGAAACTTGAAGTATTTAGGCCCCTACTGGTTAGAGTCCTTGCATTGAATTAGAATAGGTCTATGGTCAGAGCCAGTTCTAGCCAAATGGTTGACCACATTATTTTGAAAGAGTTGGGACCAATCATCATTGATAAACACTCTATCCAATCTCTTCCATATTCTTCTTCTAGGCTCCCAATTGTTACACCATGTGTATTTTGGACCCACAAAACCCAAGTCCATCATACCACAGTTATCCATGCAAGTGCTGAATTCTAGACATTTGTTCATTCTGCGAGGTCTGCCCCTTTTTTTCATCTGGATCTAAAATTACATTGAAATCACCTCCAATGCACCATGGACCATTCACATAAAGATTGGTTAACTCAAGACTATCTCATAGCTCTCTCCTTTCTTCATGAGTACATTTAGCATATACTGTTGTGATGTGGAGATCACTGTTGGCAGCTCCATAATGCAACTTGATAGTAAGATGTTGATCATGATTGCTCAGAATAGTAGTCATGTTATTGCCTGACCACATGATCCAAATCTGACCATTTGAATTAGAAATACAGTGTTGATAACCAAGGAACCTCCTGCACCTTTCTATTTGATTAGTACTAACAAAAGGCTCCATAATAGCAACTAGTTCCACCTTATAGATGGATATCAATTTTTTAAACCTTGGTAAGGCTTTTTTGGTATTCACTCCCCAAATATTCCAACAAGTCACGACCCAAATTCCCAACCGTAGGGATCGTGAGGGCACCTAACAACACACTTGCTAGGCAAGCCAATGGTAGAATTCGGTTAATCAACTTTCTTAATTAATTACTTAAGCATATATGAAACAATTTCCAAATGAACTTAACTAGAACAATTCCCGAAAATAATAAAGTAGCATAACAATAATGACCAATTAAGTAAAACGAACCACGAACTCATTATAATAATAACTCTAAGACTACCCCAGGGTTTGGTGTCACAATCCACAAATAACTAAAGAATACTACAAATAATGTCTGAAAGAAACAGTGTAACAGTTCTGAATGATATAAAATAGGGTATGTAAATATAGGAGAAGACTCTCGGGTATCTGCGAACGCCGGCAGATGTACCCCGTGTCTCCAAACGAAATCGGGTAGTCGTCATAGAATCCTCTACTGCTGAATGGTACCTGGATCTGTGCAAAAAGAGCACAGAGTGTAGTATTAGTACAACCGACCCCATGTACTGAGTAAGTGTCGAGCCTAACCTCGGCGAAGTAGTGACGAGGCTAAGTCGGGCTTCAACAATATGATCGATAATAACAATAAATAATAAGCAAGAAAGAAATCTAATCAAATAGATAAATAAGAGTTATAACCAAATAAAATAAAATAACTCAGCTATAACCAATTCTCAAATGTCTCTTTAGAGTTCCAAACTTTAACCTTAAATAAATATAATACAAAAATATTTAAAGAGTAGTAAAATAGACATTTTAGCTTTTCAAAACTTTGATTCTCTTTTTCTTAAAAAATTAGTAAAATATAAATGTAAATATTCTCCCTTATCACTCCTTGTTGCGGCGTGCAACCCGCTCCCACCTGTCCTCCCTAAAATATCTCCCATATTACTCCTGTTGTGGCGTGAAACCCGATCTCACATGTCCTCCCTTATCACTTCTTGTTGCGGCGTGCAACCCGCTCCCACCAGACATATCATATCAGTTTATTCAAAATTTCACAAATCAGACCAAGCCTTTCACAATACTTTTGTTTCAATAATTATAAATAATAAACTGCATTTTTCTCATGACCTCATCAATAACTTCTCAACCATGAAACCAACAAGAATATCAATATATATATATATATATATATATTCCATAAAAATAATAGCAAATTTCTCAGCCATATTTATATCATGAGGGAACCAGCTCAAACAACCAATACTCTTTCCAAACAGTCACAACAATAACAACAACAATTCAACAAGGCCAATAGTCATATAAACAATAATGAACATGTAGCAGTTAAGACAATAATCAAATAAGTGGGAAACGGGAAAGGGGATCATGTTTAACAACCAATTTGGGTGGTGCATAGATACTCGTCACCAAACCTATACACCACACCCATGATATTCACGTAGCAAACAAGTGGGGAGTCATATTCCCTCAAGCTAAAGTTAGGCCAAACACTTACCTCAATTCCGCAGGCCACTCACTGCTCAATTATTGCTTTTCCTTTTGAATTCACCTCTAACTTGCTCGAATCTAATCAAAATTAACTTAATNTAACTAATGCTAAAGGAACTAACTTTATTGAAAAATGTAATTTTTCCTAAGTTTTCTCAAAAAAGGTGAAAATCCGACCCCGGGCCCGCTTGGTCTAAACTCGGGGTTCGGACCAAATTATGTTTACCCGTTCACCCACGAACACAAATATGCTATTCGTTTTGAAATCCGAGCTTAATTTGATATACAAATTCAATTTTTACAAAACTCCCTAATTCTACCCAAATCCTAGATTTTTACCATGAAAATTCTTTGTTTTTACTTTAAAAGTGATGCAAAATAGTAAGGAATTGAAAGAGAAAAGTTTGGAATTGATTACCTATGAATTGGGGATGAAGATTGTTGAAGAGAATTAGTTTTTAGGGTTGGAACTTCAAAAAATTGGAGAAGAAAGGGTTCTGCCCATTTTTAACAGGTATTTATATTAGCTGGGCTGGGCAACTGTGCGATCGCGGTTAATTAAATGCGATCGTACAAGGTAAGGGGAAAACTGGGATGTGCGATCGCGGGGGTGGAGGTGCGTTCTCACAGGGTAGGGGGCTGGGGGCAGTGCGTTAGCGGGTGGGGCTGTGCGTTCGCACAGGGTAAGGTGCTGGGGGCAGTACGATCGCGGTTACATAAGTGCGATCGCACAGGGTTCCAAACAGGCCTCAAACTTTACTCTGTGCGATCGCGGTCTTTCCTATGCGATCGCACAGGTCAAAATACCTGGACACAAGAACTGGAAAAACCAGCAGCTATTTTTAAGTGAAAAACACCCCGTGGCCTATCTGAAACTCACCCGAGCCCTCGGGGCTCTAAACAAATCATGCACGCAAGTCTAAAAATATCATACGGACTTCCTCGTGCGATAAAATCATGAAAATAACATGTAAATCTATGAATTAAACCTCAAAACGCATCATTTTCATCAATAACTCTTAAAGTTCATAATTTCTCAACCGGATGTTCGAATCACGTCAAACGAACTCCGTTTTTCACCAAATTTTACAGTTAACCTCTAAATATCATAACATAGCTGTAGCGGGCTCCGGAACCAAAATACGGACCCGATACCAGTGATTTTTAGCATTATTTCATTTCTTTAATTCATGAACATTTCAGCAAAACAATTTCTTTCAAAAATTAATTTCTAAGGCTTGGGACCTCGGAATTCATTTCCGGGCATACGCCCGAGTCCCATATTTTACTGCGGACCTCCCGAGATCGTCGGAACACAGATCCGGGTCCGTTTACTCAAAATGTTGACCAAAGTCAACTTTTATCAAATTAAATTCTAAAAATCACTATTTCTCATATTTTCACATAAAAACTTTCCGGTTTCACGCCCGGACTACGCACGCAAATCGATGTATTTCATTTTAGTCTTTTTATGGCTATTTTGCATGGAACGGAGTCTAATTTTATAAAATGACCCTTTGGGTCATCACAATCTCCACCTCTAAAATACACGTTCGTCCTCGAACGGACATAGAAAATTACCTGAAGTGGCGAACACTTGTGGGTATCTACTCTGCATGTCTGACTCGGACTCCCAAGTAGCTGCCTCAACCGGCTGGCCTCTCCACTGCACTCGAACTGAAGGAAAACTTTTAGATCTCAATTGGCGAACCTGTCGGTCTAAAATAGCTACCGGCTCCTCCTCATAAGTCAAGTATTTATCCAATTGGACAGAGCTTAAATCTAACACGTGGGACGGGTCACCATGATATATCCGAAGCATAGACACATGGAACACCGGATGAACTGAGGATAACCCTGGAGGCAATGCAAGTCTGTAAGCTACCTCTCCCACCTTATCAAGAATCTCAAACGGCCCGATATACCTAGGGCTAAACTTGCCCTTCTTCCCAAACCTCATAACACCCTTCATGGGCGACACACGAAGCAATACTCTCTCTCCAACCATGAATGCTACATCACGAACCTTACGATCGGCATAACTCTTTT
>ML267700.1:67371-79859 GCA_005239495.1 Nicotiana undulata
ACCTTATCAAGAATCTCAAACGGCCCGATATACCTAGGGCTCAACTTGCCCTTCTTCCCAAACCTCATAACACCCTTCATGGGCGACACACGAAGCAATACTATCTCTCCAACCATGAATGCTACATCACGAACCTTACGATCAGCATAACTCTTCTGCCTAGACTGCGCCGCACGAAGTCTCTCCTGAATAACCTTGACCTTATCTAAGGCCTCCCGAACCAAGTCAGTACCCAACAATCGAGCCTCTCCTGGCTCGAACCATCCAACTGGCGATCTGCACCATCTACCATATAACGCCTCATAAGGAGCCATCTGAATGCTCGACTGATAACTATTATTATAAGCAAACTCCACTAACAGCAAGAACTGATCCCACGAACCTCCAAAATCAGTAACACAAGCGTGAAGCATGTCCTCCAATATCTGAATGGTACGCTCGGACTGCCCGTCAGTCTGAGGGTGAAATGTTGTACTCAACTCCACTCGGGTACCCAACTCACGCTGAACTGCCCTCCAAAAGTGCGAAGTAAACTGCGTACCCCGATCAGAAATGATAGACACGAGCACCCCATGAAGGAGAACAATCTCCCGAATATACAACTCAGCCAACTGCTCTGAAGTATAAGTATTAGCCACAGGAATGAAGTGTGGGGATTTAGTCAGCATATCCACAATAACCCAAACCGCATCGAATTTCCTCTGAGTCCGTGGGAGCCAAATAACGAAGTCCATAGTGATACGCTCCCACTTCCACTCAAGAATCTTTATCTGCTGAAGCAAACCACCAGGTCTTTGATGCTCATACTTTACCTGCTGACAATTTGAGCAACGAGCTACATAAGCCACAATGTCCTTTTTCATCCTTCTTCACCAATAATGTTGTTTCAAATCTTGGTACATTTTTGTTGCGCCTGGGTGAATAGAATACTTGGAACTGTGAGCCTCCTCAAGGATCAACTCCCGGAGACCATCAACATTAGGCACACACAGCCTACCCTGCATCCTCAAAACGCCATCATCTCCAACTGTAACCTGCTTGGCATCGCCGTGCCGAACCGTGTCTCTAAGGACCGCCAAATGTGGATCATCATCCTGCCGCTCTCGGATATGATCAATTAGAGAAGACCGAGCGACAGTACAAGTTAGAACACTGCTGGGAGAAATATCCAATCTCACGAACTGTTAGCCAAAGTCTGAATGTCTGAAGCCAACGGTCTCTCGCCGACTGGAATATACGCAAGACTGCCTATACTCACCGCCTTTCTATCCAATGCATCGGCCACCATATTGGCCTTCCCCGGTGATACAATATAGTGACATCATAATCTTTTAACAACTCTAACCACCTCCGCTGCCTCAAATTTAGACCTTTCTGCTTGAATAAGTACTGGAGGCTGCGATGGTCAGTAAAAATCTCACACGGCATGCCATAAAGATAATGCCTCCAAGTTTTCAAAGCATGCACAATAACTGCGAACTCTAAATCATGAACATGGTAATTCTTCTCATGGACTTTCAACTGACGAGACGCATATGCAATCACCCTGCCATCGTGCATCAACACTTCTCCAAGGCCAACTCGAGAAGCATCACAATACACCGTGAAAGAACCTGAATCTGATGGTAACACCAACACCGGTGCTGAAGTCAAGGCTATCTTGAGCTTCTGAAAGCTCGCCTCACACTCATCTAACAATGTTAATGGGGCACCTTTCTGAGTCAACTTAGTCATTGGGGCTGCTATGGATGAAAACCCCTCCACAAAACAACGGTAGTAACCGGCCAAACCCAAGAAACTCCTAATCTCCGTGACTGTGGTGGGTCTAGGCCAGTTCTTGACTGCCTCTATCTTCTTAGGATCAACCTGAATACCCTCGGTTGATACGATATGACCCAAAAAGGCTACTGAATCTAACCAGAACTCACATTGAGAAAACTTAGCATACAGCTGATTATCCCTCAAACTCTAGAGTGCTATACGGAGATGCTGCTTATGCTCTTCCCGACTGCGGGAGTATATAAGAATGTCATCAATGAACACGATCACAAAAGAGTCCAGGTGTGGCTTGAAAACCCGATTCATTAAGTCCATAAAGGCCGCTGGAGCATTAGTCAGCCCAAAAGACATAACCAAAAATTCATAGTGCCCATACCTCGTACGAAAGGCTGTTTTAGGAATATCGGACGTCCTAATCTTCAGTTGATGGTAGCCTGACCTCAAATCAATTTTTGAAAACACTCTAGCACCCTGAAGCTGATCAAATAGGTCATCAATCCTCGGCAATGGATATTTCTTCTTGATAGTAACTTTATTCAGCTGCATGTAGTCTATGCATATTCTTATTGACCCATCTTTCTTCTTAACAAACAAAACCGGTGCACCCCAAGGCGAGACACTAGGTCTTATGAAACCCTTATCTAGCAAATCTTGTAACTGTTCTTTCAATTCTTTCAATTCTGGTGGGGCCATCCGATATGGAGGAATGGAAATGGGTCGAGTGCCCGAAGCCACATCAATACATAAATCAATATCCCTGTCAGGCGGCATACCCGGCAGGTCTGCAGGAAATACCTCAGGAAATTCATGCACGATAGGAACTGACTCTATAGAAGATACCTCAGCATCAGAATCACGAATATGAGCCAAATAATCCAAATACCCTTTCTCCACCATGCGACGAGCCTTGGCATATGAAATTACCCGGGTGGGAGAACAACGAATAGTCCCTTTCTATTCTAATCGAGGCAACCCCGGTAAGGCAAAAGTAATTATCTTGGCATGACAGTCTAAAATGGCATAGTAGGGCGACAACCCATCCATGCCCAATATAATATCAAAGTCAACCATGTCTAGGAGTAAAAGATCAACACTAGTTTCAAGACCTTTGATGACTACCACGCACGAACGATAGACTCGATCTACCACAATAGCATCCCCCACCGATGTAGACACATAAACAGGAACACTCAAGGGCTCACGGGACACATTTAAATACGAGGCAAATTTTGAGTAAGTAGACCCCAGATCAAACAAAACGGAAGCAGCTCTATCACAAACTGAGATGATACCTGTAATAACAGCGTCGGAGGATTCTGTCTCAGGCCTAGCTGGAAAAGCATATAGTCGGGGCGAAGCCCCACCACCCTGAACCACATCTCTGGGAGGACCTCCACCTCTAGCATGCTGACCTCCACCTCTATCTATCTGTCCTCCACCTCTAACATTCTGGCCTCTACCTATGACTACCTGACCCCTACCCCTTGCTGGTTGGCTGGTGGTACTGCAGCTGGTGCCGAAACTATGGCACGAGAACCCTGGTACTGATGTCGATTACCCAAAAATTTCGGACAAACCCTTCGAAGATGCCATATTTACCACACTCAAAACATCCATCCTGATATGAGGACTGACCCTGACAAACCGGCTGACCACGATAATAACCATGCAGAGGAGGTGTTCTAATAGGAGATGAAGGAGCACTGTAGACTGGCTAAGCAGAAGGAGGTGCATAAGAACCACGACCCCCCTGAAGTACCATGTGAAACCTGCAGCATTGAATGGAATGACCTGGATGAATGGCCTCTACTAAACGAAGTCCCGCCTCCAGATGAGGCACCACTGAAAACACCGGAATGGCGAGGTCTCTTGTCTGACCCCTGACCTCCCATCCCAAGAACCGACTCAACCCTCCTAGCTATATTAGTTGCATCCTGAAGAGAAATCTCGGACCCTGTTTCCTTGTCCATCTGCAACCTGATGGGCTGAGCAAGGGCATCAATAAACTGTCTGACCCCCTCCCTCTTTGTGGGCAATATAAGCATAGCATGTCTATCCAGATCCACAAAACGAGTCTCATACTGAGTCACAGTCATGTTACCATGTTGTAGTCGCTCAAACTGACGACGTTTATCCTCTCGAGTAGTGACAGGTAAGAACTTCTCCAAAAAGAGATAGGAAAACCGATCCCAAGTCAGAGCTGGTGATCCCGCTGGCCTAGTCAACAAATAGTCTCTCCACCATTTCTTGGCGGAACCAGTCATCTGAAAAGCTTCAAAATCGACCCCATTGGTCTCCAAAATACCCATATTACGCAACACCTCATGACAACTTTCCAGACATTCCTGAGGGTCCTCTGAAGTAGCACCACTGAAATGGACAGGAAATAGCTTAATGAACTTGTCAAGTCTCCACGAGGAATCTGATGACATGGTTGCCCCATTAGCGGGCGGCACTGCTGCAACTGGCTTACAAGTCTGAATAAGGTTAAAAAATTCTTTTTTCCGTAAATATCAATCCGCAGTTGATATCGTACAGGATTTGCACCTTGATATCCGGTTAAGGGAGAATATTACGACTCCATACTTGTCATGCTCAACCGTTTAACTTTTTCTCGTGGTCTCGAAACTTTACATGGTCCGGATCAGTTGTTTAACTGTGTTTGATCGCAGATGAATCGTTCATCCCTCCCGAGCTTCGACACAAGGGATCCTTCGGCTTCGCTTGAAGTTGCGTTGGACCGTGCTTCCCTCTCGTTTCTTTATTGGAGAATCGGGGTAACATTATCCCCGATTTTACCCGTACACAAGTGTCTTACTCAATTACAAGAAACCACGAATTACTAGGTCTTATTGTGATTTACTCCATTTCGTTCTATTCAAGCCCATTTTATACTTGCAGTATCAATCAACTAACATCTCAATCCTAAACAAGTTGGGCCAGCTATATGAATCCTCTAAATCAATTTCAATTAATCCCTCTGTTTCAATTTAGATGACACACTTTTCTTATTAGTTGTTCCAAAAAGAATTACACATTTTTATATTTGGAAATAATTTAACTTTAAACTTTTCATTTTACCTTAATGAGAAGATTTATTGCCACAAAAATGTCATGGCCCCATAAAGCTTTTGTCTCTTACGCTTTCACGGCCACATGTATCAAGTTTTTTTTTTTTTAAAAAGCTTTGTACCAAGCCAAATTACACCATCTAAATTGAAACGGAAGGATTACTAGGATTTTCTTGGTTAACCAATTTTTCACCATCAAAATGATCAAGGTCAAATGGGTGTTCACCATCAGATTCACAGGTTAACGAATTCCCATGAAGACAACTCCTCAAGGGCATCATAGGTATTGACTTGTGACTCGGAACTTGTGGCCATTGGTGCTGATTAGGCCATAGTGCGGTCTCTTCCTAGGATTCTCAACATATTCGGTCTGATTTTTCTTCCTCTTTTGAGAAGAAGAAATGGCTAAGGTAGTAGTTTGGAGCTGACCTGGGTAATCAATTTAGTTTAATTATAAGATTTTACACATTTTATAAATAAAAGTAAAAATATGTATTAGTTAACCATAATTAAGTAATCAAACTTTGTAATCTAGTCTGTTGTGAGTAAGTTTTCTCTAATGTGTTACTCCTTCGTTCTAATCTATGTAATGTATTTTGATTGGACATAAAGTTTTTTTTTTTTAAATGAAATATTTTTGAAACATATGATCTGAAATTAACTATACCTATGTATGTATTTATAAATAAGCTCACGAAAGGTAAAAGGAAAAAAGATACTAGTAGAATTTACCTGACACTTCACCTTGTTCTATTTTTGCTAAGGGTCAAAAATATTCCTCTACTATTCAAAAAAGATTATTTATGTCCTCTGTTATATTATCGGACCACTATAACCCCCGACATTACAAAACAAATGCGAAATATCCCTCATCCGTTAAGGTCCTCCACCATGGCCAATACCATCCCACATGGCCTGATATTTGCTGAGATGGATGTCACATGGCATGCCACCTCACCGCCTTCTTCCCCTACTTATTCCTCTACCACCATTCCATTTTCATCCGGAAGCTCTTGGACCACCCCCAACTTAGAATGTGGATTTCAATGCGGCAATGATGAGTAAACTCACAACATTAAAATTATTAGTATTTGCGAATTGAACTAAAATTCAATATTAGTGTGAAGGATTTGGAGAAACCTGCCTGTTTATTTTTTTTTTTGGCGCTCATGCTAAATATAACTTCTTCCCTACTTTGCAATTGGCAAAGTTGCATTCCTCAATTTCTTTTTATTACACACATTCTCTATTCCTAATTTGAATTTGAGACTCATATTTTGACTTATTTATGTAATTTCCATGTCTGCTAATGTATTTTAAGTTTTAACCAAGATACATTGTTTTTGCTTTGTGAAACCGAGGTATCCCAAGAATGATTTTTGAATGTGCTGCTTTCTCAAATGTGCATTAGCTACGATTTTGGTGTGTTTTTAATGAAAGTCATTTGCTTTGTTTAATTATTTTAAGGAAATGTCTTCTAAATGTACATGATGTACCTTTTCTTAAAAACAACTCAACTTTTAATTAGCTGATTTTACAGAATGCGATGATAAACATTAATTACTCCATATGAGGATGGAGAGTGTGATTGAAATCAAATGCTTCGGTTGGGATTTTATTTTAAAGAGATGGTGGATGTAGGACGAGATGGTGGTGGAAGAAGAGGTGGGGAGGAGATGGTGAGGTGGCATGCCATGTGACATCCATTTCAACAAAATATCAGGCCATGTGAGAGATAGTGTTGGCCATGGTGGAGGGCTTTAACGGAGGAGGGGCATTTTTGCACCTGTTTTATAACGTCGGGAGCAATAATGGTCCAATAAAGAAGGGCATAAATAATCCTTTTTAAAATAGTAAAAGGATATTTTTGACCCTTTTCCCTCTTTCCCCCCTCCCCTGAAAACGTGATAAATTGAAAGACATGGAGAGAAAAAAAGTCAAAATGTTTAAGGTTCTGACGTTCTGTACGCTAAATATATTCACACTAATCAGAAAAAATTGATCGAGATATGCGAAGTATAAAGAGAGCCGAAAACTATTAATAGTCAAAAATTTACAGACACAAAAACTATATGGTAGTTTGTATTGTTCTATACATTGCAGCTGAAGGTCAAGAGATCATAAATATGCCACATTACCTCCCTGACGACTTCAGATTTACTCATTTACATCCTTTCCTCTTTCTTCCCTTCATTTCTTTGGGTCGTCTTATTTTACAGTTGCTGGAGAAGTACGCAAGGGATAATTATATATCAATGTAAGGTTACAAAATACAGGTGAATTAATTAAAGAATGTCGCGAGTTGACAATGAAAACCTGCAGTAAGGAAAAAAGGGAGGAAAGTAAGAAACTTCCACTAGTTTAAAAGTAATTTGAAAATTTGAACTGTATGAAGAACTGGAAAATACGAGTAACGGAAATCACCTTTCTTTTCACCATAATCATGAGGTTAAAAATTAATGTCAAGTAAAGGCAAAAATCCTATCTGCAATATTTGTCCGACATATGGGACACTCGAAGCAGGCAAGGGAACAAGACTTGCACACTGCAAAAAATCATTACATTGGAACAGCTTATACCATGGGAGCAAAGATAATACGAGCATAGAATGAAAAAGGAGACTTACAGCAAAAATGGCGGCATGGAAGAAGCATTGCGGCAGTGGGTGATTCAAAACACACTTTACATACATTTGAATTTGCATCACCATTCCCCGAGTACCTATGTTCCTTTTCCTTCATCTCTTGCATTCGAGCCTGGAGGCATAAGTGTATGAGATCATAGAACTTTCAAATTTCTGGAGTAATCAAGTCACGTAAAGAAACAATCGCATGTCTTTCAGAAAATTCAAAAAGTCAGCCATTTGAAGTCCTTTTTCTCTTTGCGGTTTTCCTAATCAAACTAACTTCCAAGTGCCATTTTCTATTTTCTCCACTGCTACCAATACAATCTACAACTCAATGAAACAACATGGCTGATACTGTCACATAAGTGTAATAGAGTAGCATAAAATGGCAGAGAGATTTCCATACAGAGCCAGTAAAGAAAGTAGCTAACATTGCAGCTCCTACTAGTGATTCTATGAAACATTTCAGAAGTAGCACTTTGTGTAATGACAGGAAGTCGGTGACTGAACACATAAAAGCCGAAGATTTAATTCAAGAGGAAAGACACTGATAGGTCCAAACCCATACAAGCGTTTAAATATAGGTGCAGACAAGTGAAAAGAAAATGATAATGGCATTACCTTCAAGCGAGCAACAAGCGGTTCTACCTTGGGAGCTTCAGCAATGGAAGTTGTATGATTCACGGCTTGGCTATCAATGAGGATCGGGTCCTTGTGATCGACATCATTGATTTTCGCATCACTCAGACTGTCTTCTACATTCTGCCTTTCAGCTGCCAGCTTTGGATCTTGCCTAGCACCACTTTCTTTCTTCAGCTGAGCAACAAGTACCCACATATTTGCTAAATCGTTTTCCAGGGCTGCCTCCCTTTTCTTTCCCTCTTCAACCTTTTGCCTGTATTCATCTTCCACAACTTCCTTCTCAGCCAATACAGCCTCCAGAGATGCCTCTCGCTGTTTCCTGGCCTGCAACTCCATCTTTAGATCTTCAGGGTCTAGGTCCCATGTGTCAAAGTCATCATGAAACACTCCTGGAATTTCACTTCCTCTGCCAGGGATCCGACTTCTACGCCCTGATCGCAGGTTTTCACCATGCTTTCGGCTGCCAAAATTACCAGTTTGTGTAATGGAACTTCGAGAATTCAACATCTCTCTAGCAGCCAACAACTCTTTCTCTAGTTTTGCATTCTGTAACGAGAGCTTTGTGACTTCACCAGCTAAGTTTTTAAGTTCAACAGCAGCAGCAGATGCTAATTCTTTTGCATACAAAGCTTCCTCAGACAATTTCTGGTTCTGTACATGTAACCCGCTATTTTCCTCTACGATCTGGACATGTTCTAGCTTCAGTTTACCATTTTCAATATCCTGCTCAAATTGCAAACAATATATAAGATCTGTGATACAAACTCATCCAGCACAAATGCAATGTTAATAAGCCTGTGAGGTGAAGACAGCAAAACTATGCATAATATCATATGAAAAAGTTAGAAAGATCCAGTCTGATAAATGAAATGGATATCAACTAACAGAATCAAAGAGATCTAACACAGAAGTATCCCAGGAAACAGAAAAATTGCAGATAGTTAATCAAAACAAATATTTGAAACAAAATTAGCACCACACAAGCATAAAGCACTTAATGAGGAAAGAAACAAGAGAACAGGTACGCCTGATATTCACTAATCAGATCACTGAAATTCCTCCAATGAACGTGAACATATCTTAGAATAATTTTTGGTCTCAACATATCATCATGTTTTTTAACCACTGTATTGATAATATATGTGTTCTTATTCACATTCCCATATAAAATAATACATAGATCCCCACAAAAATTAATACAGATATCAGTTAAAACCACCAACCAAATGCTGCATTAGTTATGCAGGGATTTTTCTAATCTCTCAAACCAATGATAGTATTGTTCTATGGGAGACTTTATGCTGGTATTATTTTTTGTTAGAAATAGGCTTTAGAAGTAGAATTATTTTACTGTTTCAGCTTAAGAGTTATTTACTGCAGTAATTTAGTTTGAATTTGAAATAATTTTGAACTATTTTAGGAGTTAACTAGTCTCTAGGAGTTTGTTATTTTCAGCAGATTTTGTGCTGATTTTTAGGTCTTTTAAGTTAGTATTTCTCTTATAAATTGTATCCAAATGCAGTAAAATAATATAGAATTTTCAGCTTAAGTTCCTTTTGCATCTATTCCAGTATACTCTTTATTCTAGTCATCTTCCGATGTTATTTCCCTTAGTATCTTTCATCAAGAACCAACATTTTTTCTTATACCTCCAACCAAACAACCCATTTGTGTTCACTTGCGTTTATTTTAGTGCAAGGAAAGTTTTACATATATAGACTCTGGAGGTAACAAGGGTTCACATGATCCCTTCTTTGTAACTTTTCCCTAATTAAAACATTGATATGGCTCCAAAGGGACACCATCTATTGGGAAATATGCTAACAAATGAAAAGAAGTTTGTTCATCACATCAAAGACCACTAGAAACATATACTGTGAGGAGTTTGGTTTAAGGCTACAGATGCTTCCCTCACCTTCCTAAGTACTAGCAATTGATACTATATCTACCAAAAGTTTGTTTCAAGGGCAAGCAGTCCACTCAATTCATTAGATAAAGATGCAGACCAAGTGCTGGATAGAATGATATAAAAATCACCTGGGACTGAATTTTCTTTCTAAGCTCATCAACATATTCATCAGATACACGTTGTAATGGGTATGACTTTTCAGCCTTAACTGCATCCAGCTGCTGCTCAAGATGATAAATCTTTTCCTGCAGTTCCTTGTTCTCTGAACACTGGAACCAACAAAAAGATAACAGTCACATTACTCTTTAGAAAAAAGAAGAGAAAAAAAAAAAGCTACTAGCTTGAAATTGCATACAAGATCGACAAAAAACAGTACAAATAGTTGACTTGCAATGAAGATAAATAACATTGCTATTTGACCTTGTTTTGCAGCTCTTCCTGAAGAATCCTATTGTCCGCTGATTTTATCTGCATCAGAGGATCAAATTTTAAACAGCTCAGAATAGAGATAGCTGCATAGCGTGTCAACAAACTCTTATCTGCTACAAACCTCAAGCTCAAAGCACTTCTCGCTACACTGTGTCATCAATTTCATCAGAGTCTGCTAAAAGACAGAAATATGAGACACACAAATTTGAAAGGAAAAATAAAAACAAAAAGGTTGAGAAGGATAATATGAGGTCACCTGCTGCATTTCAACTAATGATGCTTTAGAAACTGATGCTTCACCGTTTTCAACAATGCGCTGTTCCAGGATCCTCATTTGATTTCTCTTTTCTTGTATTTCGCGCTCTAAATTTTCGATCTGTCATAGGAGTTAGAATAAATGAGTTCTCATCCTAAACTCAAAACACATTTACATACACAACAAAAACAAATAGGTAACTTCCATTCATACAGCTGTGCCTTGTATAACGAAAAACAGAACATTTATGAAGAACAAGACTACACTTCCTGCGATAATGATTTAAGAAGCCTAAGGACTTCAAAATATCGGAGATGTTTTATCATTTTTGCTAACAGCGCTAGAAGTGAATAAGCACGAAATTTAACAGAAAGATTAGCGCAACACCTAGGATTCTGTGGTAAGAATCAAATGACAAATTTATATCCAGCAGTAGAATAGTGAAAAGACTGCCTGTTGGAAGAAAAATCTAAAGGAGACCCTAATTAATCACAGCAGGTTAGTGTTGGAACAAAGGTAGAAGGAGAAGCAAGAGGACACTGGTGGAAAACAATCCCTGCATGCATATGGTGTACTGTTTGGAAGGAAAGGAACATCAGATGTTTTTAAGACTAACTGCATAGTTTTGCTTTCTTTTCGGTGTAAAGAGGAATTAGTAAATGAAGAAGAACCAATACTTACCCTCTTAGAATCCCTGTAAAATTGGAGAAGGATTTTTCTTTTGGTTTTTTGCTCATTTGTAATTACTACAGCACTTCCTTAGTGCTACCTTTATAATACAATTACCTTTCTCTCAAAAGGAATTACTCGCAGCAGGTTATAGCGGACAAACACATCATTGTCTTATTCAACTTAACCATCAAATTGTTTTGAAGATGGAAAAAGAGTTAACGAAAGCTAGCATACTTGAGTTCTTGAACTCTCGGGATCATTTACAGATTGCTCCATCAACCGCTTCAATGTACTGCTACTGAATGCAATCTCTCCACTAAGCATCTTAACTTGCTCGGCCAGGAGGTCCATTTCATCAGCCATTGAGATACCTTCCTGCATTCAAACAGAACAGACAATCAAAAATAGCAAAAAGTTAAGCCTCGATAACGATCATCATGTTGCACCTTTATACTATTCGTTCAACTCATTAAACAAAGGACTAGAAAAATGTCCTAGCTATGCTGACTTTACATATAAGCAAATATAAGCATTTCCCAAAACCCATAGGTTCACCTAATCAATTGATGGTATAAAAGTGGATTATAATATTACTAGATCATACCGCATCAAGAGAATAATATTACTAGATCATAGTGAGGGAATTATTAGCAAGGAGATGGACAGATTAGGGAGAGACGGGATTGTGGATTATCAACCAGTCATTCAAAGTTAGCTGAAGTTGGCTATATGACTCCATTATATCAATTCTGCTCTACTGGGCTCTAAGGGATTGTGAATCAGATTGGGTAAATTGTACACTAGGTTTGGTATGTAGATGACGTGTGTTGGTAAATCTGTTCTGAACATGATAACCTTTTAATGTATACAATTATTATTAAGTTATACAAAATAACACAACAAGTTAGGTAAGAGAAAGGGTGACAGCTGATGAGCATGCTTAAGGAGGTGAGCGAAATGGTAAAAGCTACTGCTAATGCTAAGGCCAAGGTAGAGAAATGATACAATAGTATTTTCGTGTCTAATCCATGGTATGGGAATTTGATCTCGCAGCGGGATCCCTCATGGGATAGTTGATCCACGCATGCCCCCCCCCCCCCCCCC
>ML267700.1:79935-134273 GCA_005239495.1 Nicotiana undulata
AAAAAACCGGGTTATCCCCCGCTCCCCCCCCCCCCCCCCCAAATGAGATTGCGATCCAAGCAGCCAAACACCCGACATGAGTAGGGGGTGGTACTGGCCCAAACCTAAACCAAACTTCCGATTGGGAAGCATTATATACCTATGGAACCACAAATTTATCAACTCCCATTAAGCGAACTTGATTAGACTGACAGAAAACTATTATATAACTATGGAATTTCTCAATTCTGATACAAAATGGTGAGAGTATTCAAATATAATATCTGGATGGATGTTTGCTTAATTTGAAATTCAGCAATGTATGTAAATAGCTAATGTCAAATTTTGGATATTGAATATGACCTTAGCTAGCATTTTATTGGTTAAATACACGGTTAAGGCAAATTTAAGCCCTGAAGCTAGGTGCAACTAAGGTTAAGCATTTCACCTTGCTAAGGTGGCACCTCCATACATGCACCAAGATGCAAAGGTGTGTGTGTCAGCGCCAAATTCTTACTTTGTTCAGCGGCAGCACTAACAAGTAAGTATAGATGGCATATTAAGTATTTTCATTAACTTTTTTTTATGTAACATATTAAATATTATAATTACTAAGGAAACTTTTTGGATGATTATAGTAATGATTGTGAAAATTATTTTAGAAATTTAGGGAAAATCTGAATTAGAAACTTAAATTTGCATCTTTTTTAATCTAACCAAATTTCAAATGAACTTGATTGACATACTTTGATTCATATTAGTATTTCCAATTCAGTTGCCTTCATAATGTTGTTTGTGTAAAGAGTTAACTTTTGTTGCTTTACATATATACTTCTGTTTGTTTTTCATTTGCACCGTTTCCTACTGCAATGGCCAATGTGTGCCTTAATTGCATTTTGTACTTAAAGCTTCAGTAAAACTCAGCACTTTTTTTCTTAGTCAAAGTTGCAGTTTTCAGTAAAATAAATTCAATTTATGAATAAGACCAACTGCAAATGTTAACCTACAAATTGTTTGAGTCCTTCGAAGGATTAAGATTCACGTGCACTCAATTGGAAAATTGAATTAAGACTAAATAAGCAACCTCCACTTAAAAGTTTTAAAATTGTGAAACAAAGAGAAGGAAGAGACATACTATGGGCAGCTTTGAACCACAGGAAGAACTGCCAAGAAGTTCACCCATCTCAGTCAATTCGGTAATCGTACTTCCAGCCTGTGATGGATCATCATTCCACTTGCTAGAGGATCTTTTGTTTTTTAAATCAGAACTATCTGACGAAGGGTCTTTCTGATTCTCACCATCTGTGAGCATAGAACTGTCCAATTTCTGATGGAAAGGTCGAAAATAGAAGATTAGTACAAAACACAATTTTCCATCCTAAGATCAGATAAAGGCAGAGAATGTTTGTCCAAATAATAACTGGATAGGAAAAGAAACGAGAGGAGTTGTTTATATTACATTCCAATGTTAATGAGCTGAACAGTTGAGGTGTAGGTTTCTCTACGTTTTAGTATACTTCTTGTATACGGGGTTTCCCCCAGCATTAATAAAATTATTTACCTTGTCAAAAATGAGTTGAGCACTTGAGTGAAGAATATAGTAATGATTAAGTAAAACATCTATGAAGTGCATAACTAATTGCAAAAGAGCAGGTAAATCTCGTGCAAAAAAATACAATTCACATGATGTTATCTTAAAGCAATTATCTAGGTGAAAATCCAGAAAGTATGCACAGAGGTTGAGCGAAGAAAGAACGGCATTGAAGAACACAACTCATGATATTATGGAAAGACAAGCCTACATCATCTTCAGAAGCAGAAACACTCCTTTGATGAGCAGCAACATCACCCAAATAACCAGGAATTGAATTCTTTGAAGAAACAAGGATCAGTTTAGTCAGCCTCTGTATCCGACTCAGTAGAGCTGCCTTCTCTTCCTCTTCCTCTTCCAATCTTGACTGCATTTTCACTTGTCCCTCTTCCAACTGTAAAATGAACGAGAATGTAATTCAGTACAGAATCTCTTTGTGCTAAAAGAACACCCAAAAGCAGATAATTGAGTACAGATATTAAACATGCAATTAGTTTGACATGATCATATCTAGCTGTAGAGAGTCTTTACCACATCATTTAACTTTAAATCATACCTGCTGTCTCAAGTTCATAAGCTCTTCACGATTGACACCGACAAGCACCCCTCTTCTTAGCTGATCAAGCTCTTGTTTCAAACATGATATTTCCCTTTGATATTTCTTAATTAGAGATTTCTCATCAATTATCTGAAGGAAATACAAACCGAACTGTCAGCCGTCTCCATGGCAACTCTAGAAATCTGAAATGCTAAAGAGCAAACCTTGTTGCGTGATGCATAAATCTCAACACGTTTAGCCCTACTTGCAAATTTTAGTGTATTATGTGTTTCCTCCATATTGCTTGAAGCAGGAGTAAGAGTACATATGAGCTGCAGATCACAAAAAGGGGAGAAATTAGTCATCCTGCCTGTGAAGCAATTGATGTCAAAGCAAGCACCATGAATATCAGATGGCAGAGTGTTAATTTATTTAAAAGAAAAAGAATGGAAAGCTAAGCGGCCAAAGATGCACATCAATAAAGCTGTATAAATAATAGATACGAAGAACAAAATAGAACTCCTTGGGTGGGCTCATCATTCTTACAGAAACATGGCCATGTCCACTCAGCGATGATTGGAGTAGGCGAGTAAGTTTAGAATCCCGATAAGGAACATGACATGCCTTCCCTTCACTAAGTTTTCCAATGACCTAATACATGAGAACACAATCAATGCATCAGCATTACGTTCAGACTATTATAATCTTTAGCCCAGCCTGAAAAAGGAATACATCAATCATTCTAATAGGCAAGGACAAGAAACTGAATTATGACAACGACGCATTATATATTTGTTATAGGAAACCACCATAGAAATGGTCAATGAGGGATGCTTCGAGCACGTACAGTTCCTAGAGTCAGCAGACTTTTATTTATGTATGATCCTTCCTTTCTCCGTAATCCCGTTGTTTCAGTTTTAGAGCTCTCAGACCCTGCTAAATCAATCAGGTTCTAAGGGGCAAAAAAAAGAAAAATAAGTGAGATGCTATAATATAAGGCTTGACATTTGAATACAGAAAACAGTGTAAGTAGCCATACGAGCTGTGAGAAGATCACTCCATCATACTCATCACCATGGGCACTACTTTCAATCATCTGCAAAATTTGTAGGGAAGTAGACATAATAAGATAGGAGTACAAAAACCAAGTGCGATGTGTGACTGTTAAGCAGGGAGGGAGGACTATAAAGTGACCAAACAGAACATTATGATCACAGACCTAATAGATTTCATATACAGTAAAAACAGAAGATAGAACATGATATATTACCAAGGAGAATATTGTATGACTGCGGCTACTGAACAAATTGAAATTATTTGAACCGATGTGACGGTGCTCTGCAATACAAAAGATAGAAATCAATATAAATTGTCCATAACATGGCCTTGGCTGTCAATGATGGGTTTGGAGAGACAGAATTGGAACATACACAATAATTACCTTCCCCAGCAGCAATGAACGAAAGAGCATGGCCGGGTGACAAAACAACTTCCTCCTTTATACCTTCAACATAAGTACCCTGCATATTTATAGCAAGCGTGAATGATCAAGAAATATACCTTAGCAGTAGGATCAACTATATACAGCAGCATAAACATCTGTTATGTAAAAGGCCAACCCAGTGCATTAAGTTCCCGCTATGCGCGGGTCCGAGGAAGGGTTGGAACCACAAGTGTCTATTGTACGCAGCCTTACCCTGCATTTCTGCAAGAGGCTGTTTCCACGGCTCGAACCCGTGACTTCCTAGTCACATGGCAGCAACTTTACGAGTTGCGCCAAGGCTCCCCTTCAAACATCTGTTATGTAGATGGGAAAAAATAGAGAGGAAACTCAGGCTCTGTTGCTTAGGTGGTGGAAGAAAAAAAAGCAATGTGGAACTAACATCCTAAACGAAATATCTCGGTACAAAGCTAGAGTGGAAACTGTAGCTTGGGAGGTGAAAAGAACAGTACAGAGCTAATATGCTAAAGGCAACATACATTAGCTTTAGTTTGTTTCTTGATTCATTTTCAGAGTTATTTGTGACTCAAGATATTTATGAAAAGTACAAGCTAAATTTACTCACAGCTAGTGATGACTGGTCAGAAGACATCATTGTTTCTGTGCAAGTGTTTCCTATTACTGCCCTAAATGATGTCTATAGGAATGTACAACTCTACATCCAGATCCCTCATATGAAACAATATGCTCATCTTTAGACAAAAATGTAGAAAGAACTATCAAAATGACCAGAATCATAACTTCAAGAAAACTGGCTTTTTAAAAACAAATAAAAAAAGCCTTGGCAGATCGCCCTAAAAAAGCAAGTCTTATTAGCAAAAAACCTGTGCATCTTCCCTGACACGCAAATTCTGGCCAGTAGGGTCCAGCAAGTCATTGATAACCTAACATCATAAATACGGAGAGTTAAATATGTTAAAAATGGGTATGAGAAAGTTAAAAATGTCTAGAGGCGATAAGTGCATAAAGACAGGTGCTAAATATACACTAAAAAGTTTCACTTTGTATAGGTCTATAGGAGAAGCTTTATGATGCAGCTACGAAGGATATGAGCAAAAAATCTAAACATAGACGTATCATCTAAATAAAAAGGCTCATCATATATGCGAACCACCCCGCAGAGTATAATGGTATTTTCTCATTCTAATCAGTGTCACTATCATTGCTTGTGAAAATATCTGCTGATCTGCTCCATACTAACCTCGTTGTAGATTTCAATATATGACACTCGGAGTAAGAATTCACGTCCAGGAGTCTGAAAATTTTAAGAGTTAGTCACTCTCTCCATAGATAAATCAATACTTGAAACAAGCATGGCTCTTCAATCCTTACGGAAAGATTATTGAGGAAAATGAATAGCGCTATATCGCTCTAGGGGTGTCATGCCAGAAAAAAATGCAACACCAAATTTTCAGAATGAGGTAACCTTCTGAGCTTACTTACATCTTGAATAATGCTGAAAACGTCCTTTATCGCCAAAGGAATTATGCCCGGACAACTGTGATCTCCCTGTTGAAACCAAGATCTCAAAAATCATCATTCAGATAACAAACTAGTGCACATGGGAGGAATGGGGAAGGGGAAGGACAAGGAGAAAAAACAAACCTCAATTAGCAAAGAGGAAAATGAAGCAAATAACTACAATTTGACCATCAATTTTCAACAAAACGTGCAATAAATATAAAGATTGTGCAGTATTGCAGGGAAGCAGCTTTGTCAATAACAATTAAAAGTTCCTAGACAGTTCATTGGCAATGTAACTGAGTCGGTGAAGCTTTCTTTCAGTTCTAAGGGAAAAAGGATATAACACAAAGGAAAATTGATTTACATGCATAGTGTGCGTCTTTCCACTACTTGTAACTCCATAAGCAAATACTGTGCCTGCATAATCAGCAGGTCTCAAGTCAAAATACAAAAAATAACAGATGGACGCAATTAAATTGGACAGCACGATGTGTCACACTTAAATGACAACAAATTCGGTAATTACCATGTATGCCTTCCATTGCAGCCTTGACCACAGGTCGAGCAGCTACTTCATAAACTTCCTGAGTTACTGTTTGAGGTCCAAACACTCTATCTACCCAGCATCAAAGCAAATATTACCAAAATAACTATATTAACTTCGGTGAAAACCTAAGTACTAAGCAATTCCATATTCTTCCCAGACTAATTAAGGAGATGTTTTAACAGTTAGCAGGATCAGAATCATAATGAAACCCGAAAGTGTCTAGAATTGTACCAAATGCATAAGCTGTGGCTGGATTATATTCGTTCCGCACAATTTTATCACCATCTGCATACCATGCAATTTCATCGCCCTTCTGATATTCTCGTTCACTGTCACCATAAATTACAACAATTCCAGATACTTACTACATTGTCTCAAAACTCACATCCCTAAAATTCAGCTGAACATATTTCTAAAGTGTTTAAGTTCTATAAACTGACACTGTAAAAAACTACTTTTTAATAGCAGGTAATTATGTATAATAATCATTGATTAGTAATCCAAACTAAATCATATACCAGTCGTAACAGGTCTCACACTGATGGTATAAATATTTTCTACACTATATAACTTAAACCCACATCTAAATTAGTTCAAACAGATCTAGAATTTACTAGAATTTACCTCATTGGGCGAAACCTGACAGTGACTGAAATGCTATCTCCCGATCTAGACATATCATCAACTGGTTCATCAACCAACTCCTCTTCCGCTTCCGACGTGTAACTGACCGGCGTACGATTTTCGTAACCTTGCGAGTACATCGAATCGGAACGACTCATGGATCTGGAATTGTAGCCATTTGAAGAGCCGTAAAACGACGTCGTAGATGAAGAGTAAGATCGCGGTAGTAGCTTAGGGTTCATGACGGATGATGAGGATGACGAAGATGAAGAGTACGGAGTTGAAGGTTTACTACGGTACTGAAATGGTGAACTACTTCTGCTACCTCTCGATGATGAAGCCATCAACGACCAAGCTCGAGCTCGAGCTCAAGCTAAACTTCTCTATGTATGTACACGCGCTTGTGGCTGCGTTTGGAGTACGCGCATTTATATGGAACAAGAAGAGAGAGTGAAGTAATGGATTTTGAAAAATTGGTGCTTAGGATTTGAAGCAAAATGGTAGTGAGAGAGAAGCTTCAGATGATGAATACAACTGTGTGTCTGTGTGTAAATTGTGTAGTGTAGTTGCTATAATTGTATATCTAATCTGAAACTTGTTTTCTTCTTCTTTAAGACAAAGAAGAAATGCAGAGAAGGGAGAGAGATGAGGAGTGAGAACTGAGGAATAATGGGAGGGTGAGTTTGAATTATTTTTGCTACAGTTGATTTTTAAATTTAAATAAAATATACATCGCTATAGGAGATTGGGGAGTATTTAATTTTTGAAGAATTAATTCAAATAGCCCCTCACCCAATAATTTAAACTAAAAATATGCATTATTTATGTAGTGTATATGGAAATAGCCTATTGCACGCGGCGTAGAATTGACCCTTATGGTTCGGCCCTTCCCTGAATACCTTATATAGCAGGAGCTTAGTGTACCCAACTACCTTTTTTTTAATCTAAATATATTGGCTAGAGCCACTAATAATTAATATGACCGTAAATTTAATACAGTATAGTCTATAAGAGTCCATTACTTATTTCAAATGTAAAGTAATTTTGGTCCATTTCAGCTGGCTCAAAGCGGTCAATTAAAACTGATAAAATTGTCATATGTGTTTCACATGACTAGTAAGCAAAAAAATAATTTCGATGGAGATTTTTTTCCTAATTTCGTTTTTGCATTAAAGCACTAAATACATTATAATTAAAAACTCAAAACAAGAGAATCAATGGAAAAATAAATAATAAAGTCTATCTGTGATGAAATAAACTGCAATCAGAATCACACTTAAAAGAAAATTAAAATTTTTACTCTCTTCTCTCTCTTCGCTCATGCTCGACGCACGTTAGTTAACGTGCACTGCTTGGTGTTTCCGTAGCGAACGGCAGAGGCAGGGGTCGTGGACGAGGTCGAGGAAGACCTAGGAAGAATCCCATAGCTATCTATGGTAGTTCTATGGGAGCTCGTATACAGGGGGAAGATAATTTGCATCAAATAGCCACACCAGTGATTTGCAGGGAGCTAGTTGTGATGCTGAATCTTCAGTGATGGCTTCGAAAGTGAAGAAGAAACTAGATCTGAGTACTCCGGTGATTGAGAGTAGCTCGTTAGAGGAACAGATGCTACATGCAACTAAGGAAGCTACTGTTTCAACCAATGGAACAGTAAAATTTATACATGCAGGTGAGGAAGTGGAGATAAAGGAGAACAATCAACCTCTAGAAACAATTACTAAGCAAGAGAAAGCATGGACCAACTTATTTCAGAGAAACCGAGCTGCTGAAAATGGTATGTCTCTAGATTACATACCTCCAACTATCATAGATGGTCAAGTAGTGGTCCAATTAGATAAGAAGGAGATAGATCTGGAAACTGAGAATTGGAAGAGTGCAGTAACTGCATACATAATTGGGAATCTCCAGGGTATAATGCAATGAAAAGGTTTGTGGAGGTGAATTGGGCAACTGTGGTTGAACCAGAGTTATACTTACATGAGGAAGGGTATTATATCATCAAGTTTCAGAACATTGATGACATGAGAGAAATATTCTATTCTTGCCCATATACTTATTGAAGCCATGGACTCCAGATTTTAATTTCAATGAGGAATTCCCTACTGTAATCCCTTTGTGGATTCAATTTCCTAATATCCTTATGAATTGCTGGGGTCATGACTCTCTAATAAGATTTGCTAGTGCATTAGGTACTCCCATCTATGCAGATGAGTGTACTACAAAAAAATTGAGAGTTTCCTATGCAAGAATGATGATTGACGTCAATATCACAAATGAGTTGCCTACTGAGATAGCAGTAATGGATCCTAGTGGAAGGACATTCCTGCAAGCAGTCAGATATGATTGGAAGACTAATTTCTGCCAAAAATGCTTAGTAGTTGGACATAAATGTGGAGTAGAACAAAAACAACAACATTATAAACAACAAGGCAAAAGAAGAGAAACAAAGAAGGTTACTATGGAATGGAGGACAAAAAGACAAGTAAAAGAAGGGGGCATTCAGACTCAGAATATGGAAGGACTTGAACAACAGCTACTGGAGACAATAGTTCAAGATCAAATGGGTGATAATATGGAGAAGCAGAGTGCAGGGGATCAGGTGCAGATCCTTGTGCAGCAGCAGGAAGTGGGAGATAAAACAGTGGACAAAGCCAAGGTTGTGGAAGATAGTTTTGACTTGAATATGACAAATTTTCCAGTCCTATCAATTGTCACTATGAGAAACTCATTTGAACCACTAAATAGGGGATCCTGGAGTATGAGTAGTGTACCTCCTGATAAAGAAAAAGGTAGAAGACATGTTGATGAAATGGCTATGTTGGACTATAAGAGCTGTGAATAAGAGATATAAACAAAAAGAGCTCAAAAAATACATTAGTAGTCAAAGAATAAAATTAGCAGTTATTGTAGAGACAAAGGTTAAGGAGCAGAATGCTAGTAGAATTATCAACAAAATTCTACCATGGTGGAACTATGCTACTAACTATCAAGATGCAACAAATGGAAGGATATGGTTTACTTGGGACCCTCAATTATATAAAGTCTGTATTTAAATGTTTCAGCTTAGTTTATACATTGTTTAGTGCCAGATAGGGTGGGGTGTGTTGATTTATAGTTACATCCATATATGGATACAATATCATTGAACAAAGGAAGCAACTATGGAGTGGCTTGAAGACCAATGCCACATGTATCACTAAACCTTGGCTATTATGTGGAGACTTCAATGCAGTACTATACACTAATGATAGACTGATGGGTAATCCAGTTTCCCAGACAGAAATACATGACTTTGCTGATTGTATAACAAGTTTAACTTTGAATGAGTTAGCATGGATAGGAGACTATTACACATGGTCTAACAAGTAAGCAGGAGTGGAAAGAATCAGTAGCAGAATTGACAGAGCTTTTGGCAATTATGAGTGGATGATGAAATGGGGCTACATAACCACTGAGTATGGATTGCCATATATCTCAGACCATAGCCCAATGGTGATTACTCTTCATTCAGCTTCCAAGCCTTGCAAAAATCCTTTCAGATTCTTCAATGTATGGGCTGACCATGATGATTTTGTATCTATTGTGGAAAGAACATGGAGGCAGGATTATAATAAAGACATAATGAAGAACATATGGGTGAAATTGAAACAACTAAGGCCTTTGTTTAGGAGTCTAAATGCTAAACATTTCAGAACTATTTCCTTGAAGATTGAACATGCCAGATTGAGTTTAGAAGAGGTTCAACAGAATATCAGCAATGCATACAATTATTCCCTAATTGAAGAAGAGAAAAGTATGTTGCATATGTTAGAAAAATGGTCCCTCATTGAAAAAAGTGTATTCAGGCAGAAAGAAAGAACTAAGTGGATCAGATTGGGAGATTCAAATACTAAATACTTTGCAGTTGTTATGGAAGAAAGAAGTCAGAGAAAGCAAGTGAATGAACTTATCTCCAGTACAGGTGATAAGCTTATTCATCCAAATAGTATTAGACAAGAAGTAGTGGAGTTTTATAAGTCTTTAATGGGAACTGCAACTCACTCTCTTCCTGCTATCAACAAGATTATTATGAAAAATGGTCCAAAATTGTCACAACAGCAGAAACTGATACTATGTGTTGAAGTTACAGATAAGGAGATTTATGAAAGTCTGAATAGTATTGATAATGACAAAGCTCCTGGTATTGATGGCTACAATGCTTATTTTTTCAAGAAGGCCTGGAGAATTATCAGAGAAGAAGTAAATCAAGTTGTTAAGGAGTTTTTTAGTACTGGGAAGTTGTACAAAGCTGTGAATTGTACATCTATCACTTTGGTTCCTAAAATACCAAATCCTAGTACTGTGAGAGATTACAGACCTATTGCTTGTTGCACAATGTTATATAAGCTGATATCTAAAGTGTTAGTTGGCAGAATACAACAAGTAATTGTATCAGTAATAAGTGAAGCCCAAGCTGGATTCATTCCTAGGAGGAGGATTACAGATAACATTATACTTGCTTATGAGCTTATCAAAGCTTACACAAGGAAGAATATCTATGATAGATGCATGATCAAAATTGACCTACAAAAGGCTTATGACTCAATTGAGTGGAGTTTTCTGGAGCAAGTTATGATTGAAATAGGATTTCTAATGAAGTTTGTGCAATGGATAATGGAATGTGTCACTACTGTCAGTTATACTATTATGGTTAATGGAGAACCTACTCCACCATTTAATGCTGTTAAAGGCCTGAGACAGGGAGATCATATCTCCCCCCCCTTTTATTTGCAATTGTGATGGAGTACCTCAGTAGAAATCTCAACAAGCTAAATGAGTTAAAAGGCTTCAAGTTCCACCTGAGATGTGCTAAGCTAGGGATTACACATTTAAGCTATGCAGATGATTTGTTGTTGTTTGCTAGAGGGGATGTGAATTCTATCTCGCACATACATGACTGTTTCACTCACTTCTCTCAAGTATCTGGCTTGCAAGCAAACATGAAGAAGAGTTCAGTCTACTTTGGTGGAGTTCAACAGAATACAGGATTGCAGATTGTTCAAAAACTGGGCTATACAATTGGTGAATTGCCTTTCAGGTATCTTGGTATTCCTTTAGCTACCAAAAGGTTATCCTTGATACAATGGTACCCTTTGATAGATAAGATAGTAGCCAGTATAACTTCATGGACTGCAAAGAAACTCTCATATGCTGGTAGAGTTCAACTTGTGCAAACTGTACTATTTGGTATTCAGTCATTTTGGTCACAGCTATTCAGCATACCAGCAAAGATCATGAAGATGATAGAGGCCTACTGTAGTAGCTATATCTGGTCTGGTATCAATACTATTACTAAAAAAGCTCTGGTTGCCTAGAGTAGGATGTGCACCCCTAAGTCTAGTGGAGGCTTAGGATTGATCAATATGCAATTGTGGAATAGAGCAACTATAGCTAAACACTATTGGGATGTGGCAAACAAACATGATATATTGTGGATAAGATGGATTCATGCATTCTATATCAAAGACAAGAAGATAGAACAAATGGCAATCCCACAACAGCCAAGCTGGATGGTGAGACAAATTCTAGAAGCCAAAACTGTTTTGCAGCAGGTTCAACATAAAAGTATGGCTAAGAGGAGTATGATTAGTCAGTTCTACTTACAACCAATGGGAGATAGACCTAGAGTTCAATGGAAATGTATGATGTTCAGAAACAATGCTAGACCTAAATTTGTGTTCACAATGTGGTTACACTTGCATAGGAAGTTATTGACGGTTGATAGGTTGATCAAATAGGGGACAATTGTTGATCCTAAATGTGTATTATGTCAGATTCATGATGAAATAAATGAGCATTTGTTTGTGGATTGTTCTTTCACAAAAGCAGTATGGCAGAGGATATTGTAGTGGATGCAAAGACAAGATGCAGCTCGTGACAATTGGACACAACATCAGCTATGGATGATCAAGAATGCTAAAGGCAAATCATGTAGTGCTCAGCTATATAGAATGGTCTATGCAGAGGTTATACACAGTGTTTGGATTGAGAGAAATCTGAGATTGTTTCAGCAAAGAAGAAGAAGTGTTGATAGTATAGCTAGAGAAATAGCCTACATTTGCAACGTAAGAGCTACAAAAGAAATTAGTAGTGTAATTCAACATTCTATGTTTCTTTGATTCAGTAGGTAGGAGATAGTTTTACTGGTGGTTATATTTAGAAATAGCTTATGAGTTATAAAGCAAGCTATAATTTGTAAAGTTTACATTGGTGATTAATAGAAAATGTTAATTACCTAAAAAAACTGCAATCAGATGAAAAATTGAAATTAGGTAAGAAGATCCTCGCGATGATTATTTAGCTTCAGCGTGTCATAATAAATTAAATAATATAATTAAAATTTCGTGAAGTGCTCAATTTTTATAAACTAAAAATTTATGTATGCTCAAGATATTACAATAAGAAATTGATAGCATGTTTGGCCAAGCTTCTAAAATCTGCTTATTTTAAAAATCGAATTTTGTTTAAATATTTTTAAAAAAAGTATATTTGATGAGAAGTAGTTTGTGTTTGGTTAATTAATTTGAAACACATTTTTGAGCAACAACTAACGTCTGACCAAGTTTTTAAAAAGTGTTTCTAAGTGTATTTTTCTCAAAAATATTTTTCAAAAGTAATATTTTTGGAGAGAAGCTATTTTTTTCCTTTTCTGCAATACTGCTTCTTCTTCTACTAAAAAACACTTTTTTCCTTCGAAAAGCTTGGTCAAACACTTTGATTTTGGCAAAATAACACTTTTGGCCAAAAATTAAGAAGGCGTTTCGACATGAATTCCAAAAAAAAAATCAAATTTGGAATTTCACCAAAATTTGAATTGAATATGAAGCTCTGTTTTGGAAAGAAGCTATTTTTTTATCCTTCTTCAAAAATGCTTCTGGTTCTACTTAAAATCACTTTTTTTCCTACAAAAAGCTTGGCAAACACCTTGATTTTGGCAAAATAACACTTTTGACCCAAAATATACTTTTGGCCAAAAGTTAAGTAGGCGTTAGGACATGAATTCCAAAAACAAATAAATGGAATTTTACTAAAACTTGAATTGGAGGTGAAGTTGTGTTAGGTTATAATTTTTGCAATATATTTGAATGTCTTTTTTTAAACATATTTTGCAACTAAAACCTAGCAACCTTTCTATTTTCAATTAAAAAACTGGTAAATTTGAAAATGCATTTTCAAGTGAGATAGCCAAACACTGTTTTAAAAAAATTTTGAAAATAGGGAATTTTTTTTAATCTCCAAACGGGCTCTAAACTTGACCAAATAGGCTATGAATTCGGTTTGAAAAAAAGGACGGGGTTGTGGTGACGTGGAAATGAGAAATGGCTTACCGCGCCCTGGTGAAGGAAGCTTTTATTCGAAAACTTAGTTTAAAAAAATGAGCTGCAGAGAATTGCAGACAAATCAAAAAAAAAGAGTTGGTAGCATAGCATCTGCCATCTGGCCATTAGCATTTGAATTTGGTTCCTTTTTCTGAAAGAAACTTTAGAAAAGAAAGAAAACTGAACTTGTCTCTTCTGTGCGCTTTTTTGGCTAAAAGAATCAAGTTTTTAGATTGAAAAAAATATTTTTTGAGTACAAACAAAAATAATTTTTGAAAAGTAGAAAAATATAATTTATTCCAAAAGCACTTTTTTTTTAAATGCTTTTGCGAAATATACACTTAGAATTATTTTTTAAAAGCTTGATCAGACACAAATTATTGCTCAAAGTGCTTTTCAAATTAATTAATTAAAAATAAATTATTTTCAAATAAATTGATTTTAGCATCTAGGTCAAACAAGCTATTAATTTGAACTGTACTCTGTGGCCTGGACATGGAAAACTACACTGCGCGCAACACCCGACATCATATATTAAAAAAATTGTATACGGCATTTTTTCGAATTTGGTCATTGGAGAATGTGGTGATTGTTTCCTCTTCTTTTTCAGAGTAAAAGCTTTTATTACTACTATTTTTATTCGAAAGTTTTGTCGAGCAGCTTAATTAATTCTTTAAAATAAGTTATGGAGTACTATTATTTTTTTGATTTAGTACTTCTTGTTTTTCATAAATTTCCATCACATTCAAAAGAAATAAATAACAAAACAAAACAAAAACAAAGGATGAACCTCTTACAACTTGTTTGAATGGCTGCTACATGTCGTTTCATTATGTATCATATTATCTTATACTGTATTGTATTGTATTGTTTGATGAATACAATGTTTGAATATAGTAGTTTACCGTGGTTTCATGATGTCTCGCATCAAAAATATGAAGAATAAACTTGCAACATTACTAAGAAAAATAGGATATGAAGTATAATTATTATTGAAAAGTAGGATAATTAATAAAATATAATTATAATTATAAATAAGGGCAAAATAAGAGAAAAAAGTAAGGTAACGGCGCTGCCACACCGAATCTGTCATTACATAAAGTGACACTTTTCGTCGTTACGCAACAATAAATTGAACGATACAATACAATAAAATTTAAAAAATAATAAAACAAATATTATATTATTTAAAGTAATAATACGATATAGGTAACAATCATCCAAACAAGCTGTTACATGAAATATATATTAATTGTTCTAAAAATGGAGAGGAAGATACTCTTCATTTGATTGAGTTACGATGCGACAGTGTCGTTTTGTGGTGGGAATATTAATATATAGTAGACAAAGACAAATAATAAACATGACCAACCAGCAAGTCATTTTGCTTTAGGGTTAATGGGCCTACTTTCTTAGTTTATTTATTATTTTATTCAGAATTTTGAATTGTAATATGATTATTCATCAAATACGACTCCCAAGATAGTAGTAGTAAACAATTATTTATTCTTTCTTTTAGTTAAATTTAAGAACGCAATTTTCGATAAAATACTCGAAAATACAAAATAGGTGTTTGGTGTGTTCTTAAAAAGAAATACAATAATAACATACTTAAAGTGTATCTACAACCGATAGTTTTCTAGTCTTGGTTATTTATTTTTCTTGATGTGAAAATTTGTTGTTACAAACTTATGGCTCGTGGATCAAACATCGCAGATTTCTCTACAAATTACAAGTTCGAGCACTCAAGCTTCAAGTTAGATTGAGAATGAAGGCAAATCAAATACCAAGGCGTTCAAGACCCAATTACTTGTTTGTGATCAAATTCAAATTTTAGTTCAAGAAGGAGATTCAAAACCAAGCTTTACATGCCCTTGAATCAAATCCAAGCCAAGCTCATTAAGATACTTTACATTCTTGAAAGATCGGAGGAATACTATAGATATTGTAACAATCATTATTTGTCGAAATCGAATTTTCACGACCCAAAATCCATAAGGTCGTGATGGCGCCGGACACCACTGTCAGGCAAGCCAATCCTTAATTAATTGAAATAAACTCATGTTTCAATATTTTCGAAATCATTACCTTTCACTCTAACACGTAATAATTAGATAGAAATCCATTTAAGTAAAAACAAGAGCCTATTTTTCCACTTTAATAAAATACAACCCAAATACATCACAGAACCCGGTGTCGCAAGTACATGAGCAATTTTTAAGAATTTATACAATTATACAAAGCTTGTCCGAGATACAAATTGGACAAAGACTTTTAAGATAAAGTACAGTACATAGAGGAAGACTCTACCGGCTGCGGATCGCCTCCGGATGATACATCTCGCCTAAGTCTCCAAACCAGCCTCATCGCTATGAAAGTACCTGTGCAACAAAATGCACAGCAAGTGTAGCATGAGTACGAAAATAACGTGTACTCAGTAAGTATCCCGTCTAACCTCAGAGAAGTAGTGACGAGAGGTCAAATTAGACGCTTGTTATAAGTCAGTTAAATATAATCAAGTGAGGTGCTAAGCATGAGTATCATATGCAATTAAATAATAATCAGGAATAAGAAAATATCAACTTGTTTCACATTTAACACATCAATTCTACTTCATTTTTAACTTGGCAATTCAAACTCCTTAGGCCAATAAGCATGTATAAATCACAGGAAATACGTAGCATTTATCATGCGCAAACAAAATGTCGATGGTCGAACGGCGCGGACCAACAATAAATAAATTGTGCACTGCCGAGGGTCGAACGACTTGAACCCTAGATGCATCTATTTTTCCCGCTCGTGAATCGATCATGTGACGCGGTCAACATAATAATAGTAAGGCTAACCTGCTCGCGAATCATACCTGCGACTCAGGTGCTCATAGGTACACGTATTCACATAATAATCCGCATTTTTATCAAGAAAATAACTTCTCAAGAAAATGATAAAATTCTCTTTAGGTGAACATGAAGATGGTATTTAAATCATTTCTGGAAATTCATTTGCCAAGTTTGATAAGGTTTTAAGTATTACTGATTCATCCGGAACACAATTATGCAAGGAAGGACCCATTCTCTTCTCAAATGATTAAGGAAAATAAGTTCTGACCTTTTTAAGTATTCTATTACTAACTCGATAATATCACCAGGCTAATATTTGATAAAATCACAAGTACAACCGGTAAGGCATGCTAGTGGGTCCTAGACTACCCGGACATGGCATAACAGTAGCTACGCACAGACTCCCGTCAGCTCGTGCGTACGTAGCCCCCACAAATAGTAACACATATTTAATTAGTTCACCTAGGGGGACAATTCCCCCTCACAAAGTTAGAAAGGAGACTTACCTCGCTCCGAAACTTCATAACCGGCTTCCAAGCCCTCCCGACGACTCCAATTTGATGCACAACGCCCCAAAACTACCAAATAACGAGCAAATCAATGAAAATTCACTCTAATACTTGTAAAAATTCAGATTATAAAATTTCCCAACTCCGCTCAATGAATTGACCAAAATGCCCTCGGGCCCGCGTGCCCGGATTCCAAAATTTCTCGAAGATAAACTCTACCCATACTAGTTCAAATATACAATTTACTCAAATATTCACGCTCAATTCGTGGCTAAAATCCAAATTACTAAATTTCTAGGTTTTCTTCAAAATTTCCAATTTCCCCACAATTTCTCATGTTCAATCCATGCATAAACCTTGTATTTAACTTGGAAATGAGAAGGAATCACTTACCTCTTGATGCTTGATGAAAATCACCCTTTGAAATCCTCCAAAATCGCCCCAACCATGAGAAATATATGAGAGAAATGGCAAAAATCCGTTTTAAATTGAACACTGCCCAGGAAAACCTTCTGTGCGATCGCACACAATTAGCCGTGATCGCAGAGGCCAAGTATGCTGCACAGATTTTCTTCTCCGCGATCGCACAAGCATGCCTGCGATCGCACAACCCTTTTTCCAGCTCCCTCCAAATCCTTCTCCGCGATCGCAGCTTCAACCATGCGTTCGCACAGGCCAAAACCTGCAGCCTCATTTTCTTCTGTGCGGTTGCACTCCTCCTTGTGCGATCGCACAAGCCAAAAATTACAGACCTCAAATTCTTCTCCGCGATCACACTACTAAGGCCGTGATCGCACTGAACCTCCAAAACACCAGAAAACCAGCAACAACCAAACACTTAGAAATAACCCGGAACCACCCCGAAACACACCCGAGGCTCTCGGGACCCCGTCCAATCACATGACTCAGTCCCATAACCTCACACGGACTTGATCTAGGCTTCAAATCACATCAAACAACGCCGAAATCACGAATCGCACTAAAATTCAACTTTATGAACTTTGAAATTTCAAACTTCCACCTCCGATGTCGAAACCTATCAAATCACGTTCGATTGACCCCAAATTTTGCACACAAGTCATATTCGACGGACCTGCTCCAACTTCCGGAATCGCATTCCAACCCCGATATCAAAATTTCCACTTCCGGTCAGATTTCTCAAAAACCTTCAAATTTCTATCTTTAGCCAAACGACTTCAAAATAACCTACGGTCATCCGAATTCACTTCCGATCGCGCTTCCAACTCCAGAATCACCATACGAAGCTATTCCCAGATTCGGAATCCCAAACAGACATCAATATCACTGAAATGCGCTTCAAGCCAAACTTAGGAAATTCCTTCAAAAATGTTGACTTCCACAATATACGCCGAAACGCTCCCCAGGTTATCCAAAACCCGATCCGGACATACACCCAGGTCCGAAATCATCATACGAACCTGCTAAAACCTTCAGATCCTGATTCCTAGGTCGTTTACTCCAAAATTCAGTCTTAGTCGATTCTTCCAACTTAAGGCTTCTGAAATGAAAAATTTCCTTTCAATTTAACTCAGAACTTCCTGAATTTCAACTCCGACCATACGCACAAGTCATAATACCTGAAATGAAATTGTTCATGACTTTCAACTGCTGAACGACGCCCTAGAGCTCAAAATGACCGGTCGGGTCGTTACACGGATACTACATTTGTTACGCAATTTTCTAATATTGACTATTTATTTTCCTCGACAAGAAATTTTTTTGTTACAAATCTCTAGTCAAGTGTTACAACATGCAATAGATTAACATGAAGAGCGATCAAACATGTTGGTTGTGCGAACAAAATCTCATATTGGTTGTTGAAAATATTGAAAACCTACATATAAGGTGTAGGCATCTCTTAATGTGTGAAATCTTTCGGGAAAAACCGTGCGGGCTTGGAAAAAAACGAACAATATCACACCATGTTAAGAGTGTCTTTGGGATAGGTTAGCCCAACAACTAATATTAGAGCTCAAGTTCGGCATGACGAGTATAGCGATGGATGTGTGATGGTGCGGGCCTCGGTATATTTTCAGGTTGACGAACAAAGTCTCACATTAGTAGTTGAAAAGATTGGGAGCCTACATATAAGGTAAAAAATATCATGGGCTAGCCAGTTTTCGGAATGGTAATTGAAAAATAGACAACGTTTGCAAAGTCATTGAAAAATAGCCATTATTTTGCTGCAACACGAAAGTTCCAGCATAATATACTGGAGATCTAGAAATCTATAAAGGACTTTAAGGGAGAGTTGCTCTCTTTATCTCAACCCCTCTCTATAAAAAAGCCTTTCCTCTTTTCATATATTTATTATAATGAAAAACTAGGAAAAATATGCTATTGAGAAATCGTTATCTTCACTGAAATATGTTTCAATATAATAATCAGACTCTAGTTCGATAGGACCAGGAAGAAGAAGGTTTGGCAAATGAATTGAGCGACGAATGTTGGAGGGCATCGTTTTAGAGCGGGCGCTCTGTGCTTTCGAATTCTTTTCGCTTTTGTGCAGATATATCTTTGCCGAGGGAGATTGATGCCCAAGTCGTGTTTGATCGTCGCGTACATGCTCCGTTACAACTTCGTTTATGCGCCAATTAATTGACAGTGAAGCAGAGAAGGAAGAGTTTTGATCACCGTGTGGGTAGTCTCTATTTACCAAGCAGGTGAAACTGAAGTGAAACTGGTTTTCAGGTGTCGAACTCTTTTATCTCCGCCAAGATGAATAGACAGGAAGAGATGGCTAAAGGAAGATTGCATATTTCTATTTAAAGAAAGCCCTCTACATAGGTGACAACGAGCCAGGCAGAGATGGAAAAGATCAAGTATGAACATCCAACATATTATGCTGGAACTTTAACACCCAAAAGTTCCAGCATAATATACTGGAGATTGGAGCACATGTGTATGAACTTCCAGCATATTATGCTAGACCGATATATTATACTAGAACTCCAATATATTATGTTGGAAGTCCAGTATATTATGCTGGAATATTTTCCGGATTTTGAACAGTGTTTTCGTTCAGATTTATCTTTACATGAAAAGTGACTAAATTTCGATTACTTTTGAAAGTGTGGCTATAAGGTGTAGGAATCTCTTAATGATATAAGGTGTAGGAATCTCTTAATGATATAAGGTATTTTGAGAAAAATCGTGTGGACTTGGCCCAAAAGTGGATAATATAGATTGGGAGCATACATATATGATATAAGGTGTTGGGATCTCTTAATGGTACGAGGCCTTAAGAAGAAAATCGAATAGAGTTAAACAAAAAACGAACAATATCACACCATGTTAAGAGTTATTTTTGAACAGGTTTAGCCCAACAAAGCATGACTTGCTTCTTTTTTTCCAACAATAGGCGTGACTTGCTGCTTAGATAATTAAAAAATGATTTGTTTAAAGCCCTTCCATCGATTAGGCAGGACAAAAAAGCTCCAAACATACTCTTCCGTTCACTTTTACTTGGCACATTTTAACTTTTTACGCCATTTAAGAAATAATAAAAGAAATACATAATTTATCATGATATTCATATTAATTGATGCATATTTTATTGGATTTGAGAAAACGATTTAAAATGAGTAATAAATACTGTGGGTATTACAAGAAAAAAAATTATCTTCTCTTGATATAAAGTGACAAGTAAAAGTAAAAATTAATTTGTAGTATACTTATCAAATAAAAGTGAACGAAGAGAGTATTACGCATGAAAAAAAAATATTGAAATGTCTAATGGCTTTATCGTGGCGTACCTTTTGATAAAGACTCAAAGATTTTGGTTAACACGCTGAAAGCAAAAAAATAAAAAATATTAATAATAATAATAATAATAATACTTATCACAAACAAAAGGTGTGATTTTCATAAATAATTTTAGTTATTTTCCAAATATGTTAAGGGGTTTGCAATCAACTACGAAATATAAATTTGTGGTTTAGAAGCTCTTTTCAGGTGTTTGCACCAGTGTTGTTCTTTAAAGGACATAGCATTATTAATTACTCCTATCTATTTCTAGTCATCATCAGGTGAAAGACAATAGTAAATGCTTTGTAGTCATCATGCTGTGATGATTTCGACGCTAATTTAATCATGTAACTAAATGAATCCATTTTTTTCTGAAAAAAAATCATAATTATAAGAATTGTTTGACTCCATAGAATAATAAAAAAGTGTAGTTATTAGTTAGCGGTACATTATGGTGCTCTAGTTGTTTGACCCAAAATTTAAATTTAAGTTTAAGCAATTAGATATTCTACTAAAAGAAATTAATCATAACCAATATTAATATCCAAAGACCTTTCAAACGTTTTTATAGCAAGATGTCACAAGTTATGTTAAAAGAGCAATAAATACGTAACAACAATAATATTTAATTAATGGTCCAAGAATAAAGAAGGTACTCTCTCCGGTCCTGTAACGACCCGGTCTGTCGTTACGTAGAACCTGCATTTTAATTACTGTTATTGACTTGTCATAGTTTGATTATACTGTTATTGATGTGTTAGAGTTGGTAGGCTTGAAATCGGAATGGTTGTAGTGAGAGTTTAGTCACTTAGTCTTTAAAAATAACCTTAAAGTTGGAAAAATCAACTGAGAGTTGACTTATCGGTAAACGACCTCGGAATGCGGATTTTATGGCTCGGATAGCTTCGTTAGGTGATTTAGGACTTAGGAGTGTGTTCGGAATATTTTTGTGATGTCCGGTGTAGAATTAGACTTGAATTGGCGAAAGTTAGTTTATGGCGATTTTCGGCCGACAGTGGAAAATAGGCTATCGGGTCGGAATGGAATTCCGACAGTCGGAACAAGTTCGTAATGTCATTTTGGATATGTCTGCAAAATTTCAGGTCAATCAGAGTTGTTTTGAATAGTTTCGGCATCGTTGATGTATTTTAGAAATTTCAAAGTTCTTAGGCTTGAATCCGATGTGATTTTGGTGTATTTTTAGTGTTTTGAGAGTGCAACTAAGTTTGAATGATCATTTATGACGTGTTGGTATAATTGGTTGAGGTCCCGAGGGGCTCAGGATTGATTTCAGGTCAATTGGACTTAGAGAAATGGCTGTTTTGCTGGTGTTTTTGCACAGGGATTTTACCCTATGCGATTGCGGAGGAGGGCCCGCGTTCGCATAGAGGAAGTGGGGAGCTGGGGTGGTTTTGTTCAGCGTTCGCGGAGTGTGAGCTGCGAACGCGGAGAGGAGGTGGTCGATGCATCGCGAACGCAGGGGTGCTGGTGCGTTCACATAGGGTTGAAAATCACCTGAGGGACCCCCATGCCATTGGTCAGTGCGAACGCGGACCTGGGGGTGCGACCGCGAAGAGTCGACTGGGCAAAGTAGTGCGTTCGCGGAGCGTTGACCGCGATCGCGAAGGTCAAAGGGCAATTGGTCTATGCGAACGCGCCCTGATGACCGCGATCGCAGAGAGTAAAAATCTGGGCAGTTATAAAATAAACCCTCTGCGACCATTAAACCTTTTTACACCATTTTTGAACGGGAAGAAGCTTTTGAGGCGAATTTGAAGTGAGGAAATCAATGTTCATCATAGAGGTAAGTATTTTGGACCTTAAAACTCGATTATAGGTGATTAAGGAACATAATCTCAGTGTTTAATTCATGAAAATCAGTAGAAAAAGTTGGGGTTAGGGCTTGAGATTATGAGACCTTTAGGGGTCGATCTGAGGGGTCAAACGAACTCCGATTTTCGCGTTCTTTATATGTACGGACTCGTGAGATGATGAAAAATATTTTAGTATAAAAATTTCTGAGTTCCGAGACGCGGGCTCGGGGTTCGGGTTTTAGCAAATTGCGGGTTTTGAGCTAAAATCGATATTTTTCAATTGGAATTCATTCCTTAAGCATAATTTGATGATAAAGGTCTGATCTTTATAGATTTGGAGCACTCAGGAGTTGATTCGAGAGGCAAGCGTATTGGGAAATAGTTTTCGGGCTAGTTTGAGGTAAGTAATGTCTTTAAATCCTGTCCTGAGGGTATTAAACCTCGGACTCTGCACCCTTTCACGGGTTTTGGAATACAAAGGTTGGAACTTTGGAAATATATTCCCTACTTAGGCAACTATTGAGTTGCGAAACTGATTTTAAGCCCATGCTTAATAGTATTGCAATATATTTGATGTGTTTTGGGCTGTAAGCCATTTTTGGGGCCCAGTGTCGAATTGTTTACCCCTTGGGGGCTGTTTTGACTATTTTCCTCACTGATATGTTATGATTTTCACTCAGTCTTTTCTTGATAAATTGTTTTGACACTCAGAGTATTTTGATACTATTTATTGAAAATGAAACACTATTTTTGGGTCGAGAACCCGATATATTTATGGCCTGAAGGGCATGTTGAGAGTGTCTGAATGAGTGAGACTGCGAGCCAATATTGTGAGGATGATATGATATGAGTGAGGCTGCGGTCCTATATTGTGTGTGATTTATGCCATGTTGTGGCTTGTTATAGCACTTGGGCTGTAGGAGCCCCTACGGAGTCTGTACACACCCCCAATGAGCGCAAGTACCTAATGAGTGATGTTGCCCGCAGGGCTGATACTGAGTGATTGTGAGGTTGTCTGATGGGCTATTATTGAGTGACTGTGAGGTTGCCTGATGGGCTAATATTGAGTGACTGTGAGGTTTCCTGATGGGCTAATATGAAGTGAGGTTGCTTGATGAGCTGATATTGAGATTGTTATGAGAAATGATTTTTGGCCAGAGGGGCAGATTTATGATAAATTTTACTGAGTTTTTTTTTTTACTACGATTCAGTTCGTTTTTCAAACTGATTTTTACTGGGAGTTTACTAAAATATATTAAAATTATACTTGTTTCAAAGGATTTTTGGAAATTGGTTTTCGAACTTATGTTTTGATGAATACTTATGGTGACTTGGTGATTTACTGTTTTTGTGAATTGGTGTATCTGTGCTGTGTGTTTCGTATTTCTCAGACTGTGATTTATTTCCATTAATATTGAGTTGGCGTACTCATCATTACTCTCTGCACCTCTGTGTGTAGATCTAGGTATTGATTCGAAGCAGTAGTCGTCCGAGTTCGTTATCAGCAGCTTTACGGGATTTCGAGGTAGTTGTCCAGCGTCCACAACTTCTCCATTTTCCTTCCTTATTTAGTTTTATCATTTCATTCCTAGACTTTATTTAAGACATTAATAGAGTTAGTTTTATTACATAGATGCTCGTGACCATGTTGACTCCAGTCTTGGGAGGTTTTGTTTAGAGTTGTTTAGACTATTATTGGGGCGCTAAGACTTAAAGAATTCCTTTATGCTAAGTTTGCCGTTTGTTATTGAATTGTGAATTTTTATAATAGAACAAATGCGTAGTAATGTGATGGTTGGCTAGCCTAGTTCCACGATAGGCGCCATCACGACATGTTAGGATTTGGGGCCGTGACAGGTCCAAAAGAAGTGATTTTTTGGATGTTTTCACACATATTAAGAAATTCATCTTTTAACATTAATTATTAATGAAATTGACCATATTAAACTTTACTATCTCTTCACATAAACACTCCTAACACATATTCCAACATTATTTACTCCAAGGGCAATGTAGGAAAAAAATAATTAATTCATTCTTGAAATATGAAAAAATAACTTATTTTGGACCACAAAAAAGGGACAAAAAATTACTTATTTTGAACCGGAGGGAGTAACGTTAAAGAGTAATAAATGAGATATAATGACATTCAAGTAAATAAATGCGAGGTAACCGAAAAACAGAGATATTTGGTGATATTCCTCCTAACAATGATAAGTGATTGTTGAACCTTTGAATATTCGTCTTATTCTCGAATCGCGTGGGAGAAAAGTTAAGATCAAATATAGGGAAAGGTATATTTTGTATGTATATAAAACAAGAATCTTCATAGAATGTCAAAGTGTTATTTTTTTACAATGAGTGCCCAATTAATCCCCCTCTATATTTATACTTATAAGAGAGAATGTGCTACAAAACCCTAAATAGTACAGATTCGCAGAATATCTAGTAGAATATTTTCTTTAAAATTTTATCTCTAAAACAAGTTGTTACATCTCCATTAAGGAGAGTACTCGTCCTCGACCTCGATCTTTGTTGACTCCTCGACCTCGCCTTCGTCCTTCGTTGAAACCGAATTGATAACACATGGCGTTCTTCCAAGCCCTTCTTAATATCGATTAGATTTGGTAAAAATTGCACGGGGCGCCCTATTTGGTCGCCCCCATTTAACTTATACCCATATTTTAAAAATTATATAACTTATACCCTAATTTTTACAACTTCAGGTGCCTCCTTCTTCCTGCTACTTGTGTGCTCCTTTCTTCCTCCTTTCTTTTCTACTCTTTATTTTTTGTAATTTGTAGTATATTTTACTGTTGATTTACTCATAGTAACTAAATTGATCATCCAAATAAGTTCACTGTAGAGGAAGCAAGAAGCTAACATTGTTAAAGCTACTGCAGAATTTAAATTTCTATCCCTAAATTCAATAGGTGTTCAGAATGTTAGGGAGATAGGAGGAAAAAGAACTATTGCGCATCTTTACATTAGATTATAGTTGGGAGTTGGGACTTATGTCTAGACATAGGAAAAACTTCCGCTAAAACATGTTGAAGTTCAACAAATATAGAACAAAACTTTAACTAGTAGAATGCTTAAGTTCAGCAATTACAAACAAAAACTTCAGCCAACACTAATGCCTCATTTGGTTTTTTAAGATTAAGATGTCTGAATCTGAATACACGTCTGAATATCAAGATGTGTATCAAGATTAAGACATCTGAATACACATCTGAATGTTAAGATATTTATTAAGATCTGAATACTAAATGATTAAGACTATTTGATTTTTAACATCTGAATGTATAAAATTTACGTTTATTTGAAATTTAATAAACATAAAATTCAAATAAAATACTAATTAATCTAATATTCCATATTTAAAATATATAGCTTTTAAAATATGATAGTTGCTGGTGGTAATAGCTAATGGCAGTGCTTGTGAATGCCAACTAAAAACGGTGGTTGATGGTAGATTTGATTGATGGTGGTAGACTGGTAGTTTAGTAGTAGCTAGTGGTGATTAGTAGTGGTATCTATTATGATTGATGATGGTTGTGATGGGTGGTGATAGTTAATAATGGTGGGTGGTTGTGGTGGTAGTTGTGATTGAGGAAGATGGTGGTGGGTGGTGGTAGTTTATAATGATGGGTAGAGCCAGCTATGATTGTTGATGAAAATGGGGTGGTTAGTTGTGGTAGTTGAGGCGGATGAGTCTTGGTTGTCGTTGAGAATGATGGTGGTGGGAATAGTGGGGATGGTGGGTGATGGTAGTCGATAATGGTGGCGGCTATGATGGAGGATGGTGGTGGTGGTGGGTGGCATGGTGGTAGTTGATAATTGTAGGCGATGACAACAGTTAATAATGAATATGAATGATAGCCTTAATGAAATTAAGTCTCTGTTATGGATCTTAATCATACAGACCTATTCAGACCCATCAAGTGGCTGTTAAGTAAAAAAAACAAACACACTTAATGATTAAGATCTGAATAATTAAGATTCAGACTTTAAAAAAAAACGCACTTAATATATGAGATCTGTATGATTAAGATTCAGACCTCTATTAAGTGCAAACAAATGAGGCCTAAGTTTACGCGAAAAATTTCAGCTAAAATATGCTGAAGTTCAGCAAATAGAGAACAAAACTTCAGCTGGTACGAGTGTAGGACAAAAACTTCAGCTTATTTAGTGCTGAAGTGTTTACAAATGAACTAAATAACTTCAGCATCTTCTGCTGAAGTTTTTTGGAAAAGTTTTATGACAAAACTAATGAATCCAGGACAAAATTTCAGCTTATTTAGTGCTGAAGATTTTACAAATGAACTAAATAATTTCAGCATCTTCTGCTGAAGTTTTTGAAAAAACTTTACGACAAAACTAATGAATCCAGGACAAAACTTCAGCTAAAACATGCTGAAGTTCAACAAATAAAGAACAAAACTTCAGCTAGTAGAATGCTTAAGTTCAACGATTACAAACAACTTCAAGCCCTCTACTAGAATGCTGAAGTTTGCGTGATAGCCTTTGCTACTTCAGGCCCGTATGCCTGAAGTTACGCGAAAAGTGGGTACGCTTGCAATTTTTATTGTAAAGCGGGTATAAGTTAAAACGTGACCTAAAAAACGAATATAGATGCAAATCCCCCCTAGATTTGTGCATAAATGTGGTAATTTTTGGCCCATACACCAATCCCATGGCTACTAGTTAAATGTTTAAACTACAAATAATCTTCATCCCATAGTAATTATGCAATTCAAAAATGTCGACGCTTAAAAACCCCAAACCTCTAATTAACATCATTTGAGCATCTCAACCAAAAAGAAGAAAAAACTACTAGTTATACTTTGTTCTCACTAGTCCTGGCCAGGGGCGGATTTAGCTATCAAACATTTTACTGGTTCATCTGCACCGATTATTTTGGGTATATGTGTTAAAAAATAAGTAAATAAGTATATTTTATAGACTTCAAATGTGATCCGTTAAAATTTCAAAGACCTTAATATTTTAAGCTTAAAAAGCACGTAAAATTCGCAAATATTTCGTTGACATATCATCATTGGTACTAATTCCGCGCATGTCTTCTTCGTATCCTTGCTACCTATGAAATGAGTCCCTCTTTCATTCACTAAAGAATACGCAACTGATAGATGGATGAATATACATTTGATGGCCAGATCTACGAAGAAAAATCTCGAGTTGGAGGCATCGCTGGGAAAAAAGCCAATTGATTCGATTTTCTCGAAATCAACGAGTGGACTTGAAATCATAGATCCATTTTTTGATCCACGCGACTCAGACAAGAATCCTATATCTTACCCACCCAGTGCTGTTATGATTGAATTTCATGTCGAATGGTAAAATTTCTCTTTTCCAAGGAGAAGATGCGGGTTCGATTCCCGCTATCCGCCCAAGATCCAAGATAAAGTAATTTTATTACTATTTATTTTTCCCTTATGTCTTCTGTAAGAACGAGAGGGATGGGCTCTGTCACGACCCGAAATCCCACCTTCGGGCCATGACTGCGTCTAACGTTGAACCCGCTAGACAAGCCAACGTACACAATTACATTAACATATTAACACTGAAGTAACAGAAATAACTAGAACAATTTATATTCCTTTTTAAGTGCGAAAGTAGATACTTCTTAACTAAATAAAAATACCAATAATACATTCCGTTAGCAAAATCCCAGAACCTGGAGTCACTAACTCACAGACTGTCTATGAGATTACTAAATACAAGGTCTGCAGAAATAATACATAACTGTCTCAGAACTAAGAACAAAACAAGACAGAATAGAAAGATAAGGGTAGAGGAGACGCCAAGGCCCACGAACGTCTGCGGGTCTACCTTGAAATCTCCGAAGTGGACTGAAGGATACTCCCTCTATTAGTGTCCACCAGGTCCGGCTGCGGGATCTGCACAATATAAAGAAGTGCAGGTGTAGCATCAATACAACCGACCCCATGTACTGAGCAAGTGCCGAGCTTAACCCCGACCGAAGTAGTGGCGAGGCTAAACACGACAACGATAACCTACCTATACAGTTCTACCAAAAATATAGCAGGGAAGTAACATATATTTAACAGATAAGCAAGTAATACGGGAACAAGTAAGGGGGCAACAAGTATGAAGCAAAATGAGATATCGAATACAATAAATAAATAGATAAATGAATGGCACGACATCACCCTTCATGCTTTTACTCTCGTCCTCACGATGCAACAAGTAAATATATGAAATGAATGCAATAATAAATGAAATGAATATCACGACATCACCCTTCGTGCTTTAATCTCTTCCTCACAGTGCAATAATGAATAAATGAAATGAATGGCACGGCCTCATCCTTCGTGCTTTTACTCTCTTCCTCACATTGCAATAATAGATAAATGAAATGAATGGCACGACATCACCCTTCGTGCTTTTACTCTCTTCCTCACAATGCAATAATGAATAAATAAAATGGATGGTACGGCATCACCCTTCGTGCTTTTACTCTCCTCCTCACATTGCAATAATAAATAAATGAAATGAATGGCACGCCATCACCCTTCGTGCTTTTACTCTCTTCCTCACAATGCGATAAGTAAATAACTGAATGAATGGCACGACATCACCCTTCGTGCTTTACTCTCGTCCTCATCCAAGTAATATCAACAATAAATAACAACTTGGCAAGGAAATAAATTACCGAACTTTCAATTTAGAACCACCCGACATGGGGAATAACAACTAAAATCAACACATTTGCCCGACAAGGGTCTCAGCTATAACCAATTCCTTACGAGTGCATAACTTAATGATTTGGGTCCTCCACTAGGACATCACAACACAATTCTTAATCAAGTAATCTCCACAGTTAAACAAATTTTCAAATGAACTACTTCATAACACAATAATCATTGAGGTAATAACAAATAATTAAGCAAAACGGACTCACGGGCATACTTGACACATAATGCATAGGTACTCGTCACCTCACCCATGCACTGGACATGATAAAACACATAGCACATAGGGCACAATACCTATTCCCTCACCAAAGTTAGGCAAGACACTTACCTCGGGTCCAAAAATAGCCATTCAAGCCTCTAACACCGCCTTTCCTTTTGAATTCAACTCCGAAACGACAATATCTAGACATAATTAACTTAAATACATCAATATTGACTCAATAATTCAATCCCATAGCCTAATTATCCATTTTCTAGCATTCTTCCAAAACTACCAAAATTTAACCCCGGGCCCGCTTGGTCCAAACACGAGGCTCGGACCAAAACCCGATCACCCATTCCCCCACGAGTCCAAATATATGATTTGTTTTGTAATCCGATCCCAAATTGAGGTTGAATTACCCAAAATCCCAATAAACCCTAACTCTACCCAAAACCACTACTTCCTACTTTGATTTCATGATTTTTGGCCTAGATTCTAGTGATTGATGAAGGAAAATGGAAGGAATTAGTGTTAGAATCACTTACCCAAGTGGTTATGGAGAAGAACTAGCTTAGGGATCGCCTATGGGGTCTTGGAGAAGAAGTAGTTGATGAAAAAGTGGAAATCCCAAAATAGAATTCTGTTTTTGAACACTTAATTAACTGAACGGAATTTACCCTTCGCGTTCGCGGGCCCTTGGCCGCGTTCGCGAAGGGTTGACTTGTTGAACCTATGCGTTCGCGTCACCAGGGCCGCGTTCGCGAAGACTTGGCCCTCCAGGCTTACGCGTTCGCGAGCCTACGGCTGCGTTCGCGAAGAACAAGCTACCCAGCCCCCCCAGAGCCCAGCCTAACACTACGCGTTCGTACCCCTGGGGACGCGTTCGCGTAGAAGCACTGTCCAGTGCTCCGCGTTCGCGTCTCCCTCTACGCGTTCGCGTAGAGTAAAAAACCCAGGTCCACCTGATTATCTTCGCGTTCGCGAGTGTCACCACGCGTTCGCGAAGGGTATTTTCCTCCGACACCAGATCTGACCCAAAACCCCAGAAATTTCTAAGTTTTAACACTCCGACCCCCCCCCCCCCGAAACTCACCCGAGCCCTCGGGGCTCAAAACCAAAAACACACACGACTCCCAAATCGTTATACGGACTTATTCAAGTACTAAAACCACCGAAATAACATCAAAATCAATGAAATAATCACCAAAATCTATGAAAATCCTCAAAACTTCATTAACCTTTAACTTTTCCATTTTCGATCCGAAACACATCAAATCAAGTCCGTTTTAGACCAAACTTTACATATAACTCATATAACACATATTTAACATGTTCCGGGCTGCGGAACCATAATACGGGCCCGGTAACACATATTTCAAATCAAATTCCATTTTCAAAAGTCTTTATTATTTTCAGAAAACAATTTTCTTTAAAAATTCATTTCTCGGACTTGGGACCTCGGAATTAGATTCCGGGAATATGCCCAAGTCCCATATTTTCCTACGGACCCTCCGGGACCGTCAAATCACGGGTCCGGGTCTTTTTACCAAAGATATTGACCAAAGTCAATTGTATTCAATTAATTACTGCAAATTCAACTTATTATCAAACTTTCACATAAAGGCTTCCCAGCTACGCGCTCGGGCTGTGCACGCACATCGAGATGAGATTAACAGAGACTTTCGAGGCCTAGGAACACCGATTTAGTTAAATTAGCACAGGATGACCTTTTGGGTCATCACAGGCTCCCCTGCTAACACTTTTTAAGATATTCCCCCTTCCAAGGATGCTTTCTCGAGCCTTTTTCCCTCATCCCTTTTGGTTTGGGGATGACAAATACTTCGTCTCGAGCAGGACACCGGTGATCTCTACATTTTAGTTGGCAAATATTTATCTTGAAATAGTTTGGTAGTGGTAAGTGACATAGTACTAGTATATCCACTAAACAATATAATTAATTACGAACTTCACCGCTAAATAATTTGTAGCTAATAATTACTTTTTTATAATCTATCGATAATACGTTGCTAAATAGGATTAGCGATGAAAAATATTGTTTAGCTATTAGTTGTAATCACAACAGGGTTTTAGAGAACCCAAGAAGGGGAGCCTTGGACAAAAAGTAAAATTATTTTCGTGTGACCTATAGGTTACGGGTTTGAGTGATGGAAGCATAGGCGGACCCAGGATTTTAACAAAAGGGGGAACCAATATTTTGGGGGGATTTTCAGCCATACCCTATATTTGTGCCACCTTTTAACCTGTACCATATTTTTAAAAATTATTGATTTGGTATCCAGCTGACAAAAAAAAGATCTCCTCCTCTCCTCTCATCGGCTTTATAAAAAAATCAAAAACTTGTACAGATTCACACTTGCATGAAGTATTGTTTCACTCTAAAGCTAAAACTTCATGCTAATGAAGTTGTTTCATGTTGAAGCAAAAATTTCATGTTAATATAGCATGGAGTTGTTCACATTGAAGCTAAAATTTCATGCTACTGCATGCTGAAGTTTTTTATCCTGCAGTATACAGTTTTGTCATGAGTTTTATCTGAAACTGCAGTCTAAACATGCTGAAGTTATTTAGTTCATTTGCTAAAACTTCAGCACAAAACATGCTGAAGTTATTTAGTTTATCTGCGAAAACTTTAGGCTAAACATGCTTAAGCTTTTTAGTTCATTTGCTAAAACTTCAAACTAAACATGCTTATGTTATTTAGTTCATTTGCTAAAACTTCAGACTAAATATGCTTAAGTTATTTAGTTCATTTGCTAAAACTTCAGACTAAACATGCTTAAGTTTTTTAGTTCATTTGCTAAAACTTCAGACTAAACATGCTTAAATTTTTATCTTGCAATATGTAATTTTCTAATGAGTTTTTGCTAAATGCATGCTGAAGTTATTTAGTTCATTTGTTAAACTTCACACCAAAACATGCTGAAGTTTTGTCATGCAGTCTACAATTTTGTCATGAGTTTTATCCGAAACTTCAGTCTAAACAAGCTGAAGTTTTTTAGTTCATTTGCTAAAACTTCAGACTAAACATGCTTAAGTTTTTGTCTTGCAGTATGTAATTTTCTAATGCGTTTTTCTAAGTTCATTTGCTAAAACTTCATACCAAAATATGCTGAAGTTTTATCCTGCAGCATACAGTTTTGTCAATAGTCCTGAAGGGCAAAATTATTTTTTTTAAAACGCTTTTAACAAAAAACTGTGTACGGATGCAAACGGAAAAACAAAATGGGTATAAGTTAAAAAGGGGCGACCAAATAGGGCGCCTCATGTAATTTTTACCAATATTCTACTCAATCTGTGTCTTTTAAAGGCTTTTAGTGTTCAGGTGTAGTTATTTAAATTAATCATTTTCAAGTTATACGGATATTCATATTATATATAGTTCCTGTAATGACCCAGTCAGTCGTTCTGAGAGTTATAAACCCTTTTTCCCCATTTTTGTTTCTTTATGTGTTGTTCAGCTATGTTGAGTTGTATCGAGTTGGTAGGTTTAGGTTCGGAATAGTTTTGGAGTGAATGAACAATTAGTCTCTTAGTTAGAAAGCTAAGTTAGAAAAGTCAACCAGAAGTTGACTTATGGGTAATCGAATTCGGATTTTTATGATTCGGTTAGCTTCGTTGGGTGATTTTAGACGTAGGAGTGTGTCCGGAATGTAATTTGGAGGTCCGTGGTAGAATTAGGTTTGAATTGGCGAAAATTAGAAATTTGGTGATTTTGGTCGGCGGCGGAAAATTAGGTATCGGGGTCGGAATGAAATTTTGGAAGTTGGAGTAGGTTCGTAGTGTCATTTGTGACGTGTGTGCAAAATTTGAGGTCATTCGGACTTGGTTTGATAGGTTTCAGCGTCGTTGGCGAATTTTGGAAGTTTAGAAGTTTTAGGCTTGAATTCAAGGTTGATTTGGGTTTTTGGTGTTGTTTTGAGTATTCTGGAAGTTTGACTAAGTTCGGGTAATGTTATATGACTTGTTGGAATTATTTTTTGAGGTCCCGAGGGCCTCGGGTGAGTTTCAAATAAGTTTATGTTGTGTTGCGCTCGTTTTTCTTATGTTTCGACGTCGTTTCTTCAAACATAAATGATATCATATTAACAAATGAGCTCCGATTTCCTTTTTGATTGAAGCATTAGATCCGTATCATAATTACGGGCCCGTAGCAAAAAGAATCATCAAATTTGGACATCGTATGAGGATTTTATGGTCATTTATTAAAAATTAGGTTGCTAGATTTTTCAGATTAATTACGAAATTGCTACTGATGAAATATTTAAAAATTTGCACTATATGCAAATATTAAGACTTACCTATCTCATTCATTATAAGGTCAAATGGAGTGATTCAAAAGCCTAACTTGACTAGAATTTCACAAGAAATTCATTGGAGGCATAAAGAGCGAGTTTAGGAATTGTTTGGCAAAATAAATGAGGCAAAATAAGTGGCAGAAAAATATATAAAACAAGGGTTTGTTTATTCAGTCATATTTTGAGTTGGGGAGCTCGGATTTGGGCGGTTTTGGAGGCGGTTTTTACCATAGGGATTGGGGTAAGTGTTTTCTACTCGAGTTTGGTTATATTTCATGAATCCATCTTCGTTTTTGGGATTTGATTGATGATTTCAAAAATTGAGGGAGTTAGGGCTTAAGTTTTGAAGAGTTTTTGGTAGGATTTGAGGGACCAAACGGAGTCCAATTTTGATAAATTTTATATGGTTAGACTCGGGAGAGGACAAAGGTTTTGATTCTGCTATTTTTGACTGAATTCGAGACGTGGGCTCGGGTGTCAAGTTTTGGTCAATTTCGGATTTTTGGCATATTTTGTAGTTTTTATTGTGGAATTCGATTCGTTAGCCTATGTTGATGGTATTAATTTGATTATGGTTAGATTTGGAGCTTTTGGAGACCAAGTCTAGAGGCGAGGGCATCCTGGAGCAGGATTTTACGCTGTTAAGGTAAGTAACAGTTTTAACTCTGGCTTTGAGGGTATAAACCTGGAGAATTTGATATCATGTGACTGCTTGGAGGTGATACCCACTCTAGGTGACAGGCGTGCAGGTGTATACCTCGAGGGATGAAGACTTGGTCCGTCTCGTGAGGCCTTATGTCCATCATCTGTGTTTACGTAGTTACTTGTTGTTGAACTTGTCTGCCTTCGTGTTAGAGATCATGCTTAGGCCTTATTCATACTCACATTATTTGTACTCAGTCATAGAAATTATTGTACATGTTTACCTTAGTCTCTATTATATGCTAACATGCGATGATACTTGATGTGGGTTGTGTCCCCTTATTTGTTGATGATAGTGAGGCTAGTGAGGTACATGAATGAGTAAGGACGAGGGCCTGATTGTGAGGATATTAATACCATAGCGCGTGAGTTGTCCGCATAGCACGTGAGTTGACAGTGCGGGTCCATGTATTGATACCATAGCGCGTGAGTTGTCCGCGTAGCACGTGAATTGACCGTGCGGATCCAGGTATTGATATGGTAGCACGTGAGTTGTCCGTGCTTAGCGCTTGGGCTTTGAGAGCCCCTCCGGAGTCTGTACACACCGCCAGTGAGCGCAGAGTGTTGAGTGTATTGAGTGTTGAGTGTTGAGTGCTGAGTGCGAGTGATGAGTGATGGAGTGACATTGCTGTGAGGTTGAATTTAATTTTGTTGTTGCTGCATTTATCTGTTAAATTTCTTTGTGGCATTAACTAAGTTATGGAATTTACCTGTTTATTTCTGTCATTTTAAATTGTGAAAATAAATAATTGGACTGTTTTACTTAGCTCGTCACTACTTCTCAGTTCCTTAGTTCTTTCTGTTACTATTGAGTCGGATGTACTCACATTACACCTTGCACTTTATGTGCAGATACATGTGAGTTAGAGGGCAACGATCATTGAGTTCAGGCCGTCTATCTGTGGATATTGCAAGGTAGTTGCTAGCGTCCGCAGGACCTTGTTACTCCTTTTGTCATTTGTTATTTTGGATAGTTAGACAGTTTATATATCTTAGTTCATAGTTTTAGACGCTCATGACTTAGTGACACCCCGATGTTTGGGGTTAGCTTACGTATCTTTATATGAATTATATTTAGAGTTGATTTAGTTTATGAGAAACTTAAATATTGATATTATTTTATTAAATTCTTAAAATCAATCAGTAGTAATATTTCGGGAAGTAGGCTTGCCTTGTAACACGATAGGCGCCATCACGACCATGGTTAGAATTTTGGTCGTGACAGTTCCGCCTCTGCATGGAAGCAATTAGTAATGCTTGCATTAGGATATGTTGTGTACCTCACACACTTAGGATGCAACTCTTTTCCGAATCCTATGTGAATTAATGGGAATGTTTTGTGCATCGGGCGATACCTTTTAATAGAGAATCTAAAAAAAACAAGAAATGTTTCATCCTTAAATTTTCCACTCATCGTCACAACCCAAAAGATATAGTAAGGAATGCAGATATACTCTGCACTTAACCGGTTTAAAATTATTAATCTGCCTACGATATACACAAAGATCAAATCATGCTAAATTGGAACTACAGGCGGAAAATACCATTTAGAAATGGTGTCAACTGAAATCCCTTCACAAAAGATTTTTCTGATATATGCACGTGTAATAATATAAAAGATAATATATATATATATATATATATATATATATATATATATATATATATATATATATATATATATATACTCGATTTTACAGGTTTGAGGGTATGCCTCGAGAGGCGAGCCTGTATCGAAGCAAGTTCAGGCTCGAGGGATCGAGATCGGGCTAAATCGACATCGCAGTAACAGATCGGGCTAGAATTCTTCTCTTTTATTCGCTCTTAACTCTGTTATTTATTCATCTATTTATCAATTGACGTTGAATTAGATCACATATCCTTATAACCACATTACAAGTTTAATTGTTACTCGTATTTCGAGGTAAACAGTTTGGCGCCCACCGTGGGGCTAAGGTGTAACGACCCGGTTGGTCATTTTGAGAGTTAGCACCCCGATCCCCTAATAACTGCTTCTCCCATGTCTATTTATGCTTTTGGAACTTGTCAGAACGCTGAGTGGTGAAATTCGGAGAAATTCAGGACACATAGTCCTTAATTGTGAAATTAAGCTTTAGAAATCAGGCTGCAGTTAGAACTATGTGAAGACGGATCCGGAACGGAATTCCGTCGACTCTGTTAGCTTTGGTGGGGGATTTTGGGGTTAGGAGCGTGTTCGGAATGTGTTTTCGAGGCCTGTAATGGATTTAGGCTTGAATTGGCGAAAGTTAGAATTTCGGCGATTTAGGTCGATTGGTGAAATTTTGATATCGGGCTCAGAATGTAATTCCGAAAGTGACAGTAGGTCCGTAGTGTCATTTATGACATGTGTGTAAAATTTGAGGTCATTCGGATGAGTTTTGAAGTGTTTCGACATCAGATGTGGATTTTTGAAATTTCATAAGTTCTTAGGCTTGAATCTATGCATAATTGATGGTTTTGATTTTATGAGATGTGTTTTGAAGGCTCGACTAAGTTATAATGAGGTATTAGGATTGGTTGATAGTTATGGTTGAGGTCCCGGAGGCCTCAGGTGTGTTTCGGGTGCTCAAACGAGCAATTTTGGCCTTAAAATCACTGTTGGTTTTCTGGTGTTCAGCAGAAGTTTTTTCCTTCTCTGCGATCGCGTGAATATATCCGCGATCGCGTAGCACAAGTAAGGCCGGTAGAATTTTGTTATATGCGATCGCACCAAGGGATCCGCGATTACAGTGTTGGGAGAAAATAGTCATCGTGTTCGCATGGTTTTATTCGCGTTCGCGTAGAAGAGTTAGGCATCAGAGTCTTGGGCATTACTCTATGCGGTCGCGTGAGTGTATCCCTGATCGCATAGGTCTGGGTCAGTGAGGTTCGCGATCGCGAGTGTAGTCCTGCGTTCGTGTAGTATAAATTTCAGGCGTGAGTTCATTACTCTCCGCGATCGCGACTCAAAGTACGCGATCGCATAAGGCAATAACTGGGCAGAATCATTAAAGACCCAAATTCGAAGGTTTACACTATTTTCCACATTTTTGAATTTGAGAGCTCGGAAAGTGCGATTTTTGGAGAGTTTTGCACCTGGGAAACTTGGATTTGGGCCACCCGGAGTCTGATACTCGTGGCAAGAGCGTGATTTTGGGTTGAGTAGCGCATTCGAGGTAAGTGGCTTTCCTAACTCTGTGTTGGGGACTTTCCCCTTAGGCTATTTGATACTATTTGATGATTAGGCGTCGTGTACGTGAGGTGACGAGTACATACACATGCCATTTTTGCTAAAAATTCATTTTCATCACATGACACTACCCATCGTCACTCATATTTCACTGTTTACCGTACTATTTAGGTAATCTAGATTAGGAAGAAGCATGTTTACCTGTTCTTACTTGAATCTCTCTTAATTGCTACTACGTGTACCATGCTTAGATATTTTTACCCTTATTCATGCATGTTATCTTGTTGAACTATTTAAATAAATTTGTATTCGGCATACACCTGCATTACATATTTAAATTGGGACTACGGACTAGATTTCGGGAGCTTTCCCCCTGTACTGCATATCATATTTAAATTGGGACTACAGATGAGATTTCGGGAGTTTCCCCCTGTACTGCATAGCATATTTAAATTGGTACTACAGACGAGATTCCGGGAGCTTTCCCCCTGTACTGCATTGCATATTTGCTATTGTGATATATACCGTGCTGAGTCGAGGGCTCCCCTTTACTATTTCTTTCAGATTACCGTTTCTACTGTTTTGCCTTAGCTTATTATATCTCTCTGCTTAAAATTTTAAACTGTTTTACTATAAAAATCCAATAGAGCCTTAACCTGACCTCGTCACTACTTGACTGGGGCTAGGCTTGGCACTTACTAGGTACCAATTGTGGAGTACTCATGCCCTTTCCTGCGCATGTTTTCCATGTGCAGATCCAGGTACCAATGCCCAGTATCGTGGCTAGGAGTATCACTAGCAGCTGCCAGGAAACCGCGAGGTAATTCTGCCGTGTCCGCAGAATTCCACGAGTCCCCTTCTATTCTAGTATAGGATTAGTTGACTTATGCATTTTTCCACTATTTCATTGTATAGAGCTACATTTAGTACAGATCTTGTGTCTGTCGTGACGTTCCGGGTTTTGAGAGGTAAAAATTGTATATGCCGAGCGGCTGAATTATGTATTTTCTTCTTCTTCTCTATTTCAATTATTAAATTATTTTTATTTCTCCGCAAGTTTTAGGCTTACCTAGTCGTAGAGACTAGGTGCCGTCACGATACCCAACATAGGGAAATTTGGGTTGTGACATAAGTATAATAGTGATTGTTCAATGTTAATTCTTATATAACACACTATTTCAAGTTAATTCTGATATAACATACTATTTCACGTTTGTTTCTCGTCAAGAATTTTGTTTTCAGGATAAATCATTCCAAACTCACAAAACACAGCCACACATGGTGACAACGACCTTGGACTCCACGGGGTGAATGAGAATGTTATCGTTCTGGGAATAGAGGTTCCACAGGCTGACCTTGGAGGAGCACCACCCTCCAACCCGGTCGATGTCGGTTCGCGTATTGCTTTGAATGCGGATTTAGGCGGGGATCCTGATAAAAAGGTATGCAGAGAGGGTCGAACTGACGCTCGAGGTACTTAGGGAAAAGGAGACGAATGTGTTAGTCTCCAAGTTATATTTTAAATGCTGCAAGCCCAATAGAACGCCAATGCCCAGTTGCAAAATCATCATGTGGCTCAGAATAGGGTCGAACAAGAGGCTACTCGCCGTACCGAGCCAGTGCCTGAAAGATCAGGCGATAATACTTCGACAACTGACCCTGCTATAATGAGAATGCTCGAGGATCTTACTAAGAGAATAGAATCGGGAGAAACGAAAATCGAGGCCAACGACAAGAAGGTGGAAACCTATAACTCTCGAGTTGATCAGATTCTGGGGCACCACCGATCCTAAAGGGAATGGACTCCAAAACGTTTGTGCAAAAACCATTCCCTCCAAGTGCGGCCCCGAAGCCCATGCCAAAGAAGTTCAGGATGCCCGATATACCAAAATAAAACGGGACCTCGGAATCCAACGAGCACTTTACCTCTTATACGTGTGCCAACAAAGGAATGATTTGGAAGACAATGAAAAAGAATTAGTATTGCTAAAGAAATTTATGGGAGACCTCGTCGAAGGGAGCTATGATTTGGTACAGCAACTTGCCACCTAACTCCATCGATTCGTTCACCATGTTGGCAGAATCATTTGTAAAGGCACACACTGGCGCTATAAAGGTTGCAACAAGAAAATCAGACCTCTTCAAGGCGAAGCATAGGGATAACGAGATGCTAAGAGAGTTTGTATCTCGATTCCAAATGGAACATATGGAGTTATCACCGGTTACCGACGATTGGGGTGTTCAAGCTTTCACCTAGGGATTAAACAAGTGGAGTTCGATCGCATCGCACCAGTTGAAGCAGAACTTAATAGAGTACCCGTCTGTGACTTGGGCAGATGTTCACAACCGATATCAGTTGAAGATTATGGTCGATGATGACCAACTGGGAGCACCCTCGGGCTCAGTGCATCCTAACCGGTCAACATGTAAGCACCAATGAGATGTTGATAGATAATCGAGGTCGAATAAAGTTCGGTATCAACCATATGCTTTAGATAGAAGGAATAACCACCCGGGATGTAATTCTGCCCGGAACGATTGGAGGGGTGGCCGAGGACAGAATTCTCGGGGACTCATGAGCAAAACTGGATTCGACAAATATGCAGATCCTACAGAAGCACCCCGATTATCGGAGTACAATTTCAGTGTCGATGCCTCGGTTATCGTATCGTCCATTGAAAGGATTAAAGACACTAGGTGGCCCAGACCTATACAAAACGATCCCTCTGAAAGGAATCCAAACCTGATGTGTAAATACCATGGCATGCATGTCCATAGGACCGAATACTGCAAATAATTGACAGAGGAAGTAGCTCGACTATTCAACGAAGGTCACCTCCGAGAATTCCTCAGTGATAGAGCTAAAAATCACTTCAGGGAAAGAGACGCCAACAAAAAGAACGAGCAAGAAGAACCTCAGCATGTTATCCACGTGATCGTCGGCGGGGTCAACGTCCCACAAAGACCTATTTTCAAACGCACCAAAGTATCGATCACAAGGGAGAAACAGACTCGAGATTATGTGCCCGAAGACACTTTCTCGTTCAACGACGAAGAAGAAGAAGGCATCTCACAACCGCACAATGATGCCTTGGTAATTTCTATTTTGCTAGATAAGATTCAAGTTAAACGTGTTCTCGTGGATCCAGGTAGCTCAACAAACATAATCAGATCGAGGGTCGTAGAGCAGCTCGGCCTGCTAGACCAGATTGTACCTGCATCACGAGTCCTAAATGCCTTCAACATGGCTAGTGAAACAACAAAGGGAGAAATAATCCTACCACTGAACGTGGTCGGGACCATCCAAGACATAAAAAATTTCATGTCATTGAAGGCGACATGAGGTACAATGCATTGCTCGGAAGGCCATGGATCCACAACATGAGGACAGTACCGTCGACCCTTCACCAAATGATTAAGTTCCCAACAGTGGATGGTGTGAAAATGATTTATGGGGAACAACACGCTGCGAAGGAGATATTTGCAGTCGATGAGGTGACGCCGATACCAACACCTTCTGTAACGACCCGACCAGTCGTTTCATGAGATTAGCCCCGTTTCCTCTATTTCAGCTGGTCATATGTTATTTAACCTATTTATGTTATGTTGGTTTGGTTGGTTCAGGTTCGGAGTGATCGTGGTGAGAATTAAGACACTCAGTCTCTTAAATGAGCTTAGTAGTTGGAAAAGTCAACCGGGAGTTGACTTATAAGTAAACGACATCGGAATGTGGATTTTATAGATTGGATAGATTTTTTAGGTGATTTGGGACTTAAGGGTGTGTTCGGAATGAGGTTTTGATGTCCAGTGTAGAATTAGGCTTGAATTGACGAAAGTTAGTTTTTGGAGATTTTTGGTCGGCAGTGGAAAATAGGATATCGAGGTCAGAATGGAATTTCGTAGGTTGGAGCAGGTTCGTAGTGTCATTGTGGACGTGTATGCAAATTTTCAGGTCATTCGGATGAGTTTTGGTCGGTTTCGGCATCGTTGGTGATTTTCAGAAGTTTTAGGAATCTTAGGCTTGAATCATGGGTTGAATTGGAGTTTCGATGTTATTTTGGGTGTTCCGAGGGTTCGACTAAGTCCGGTTAATCATTTATGACTTGTGTGTGTTTTTAGTTGGGGTCCCGAGGGGCTCGGGTTGATTTCGGATGGTTGTCGGAAGCTTAGAAGTTGGAAAATTTGAGCTGAAGGGTTGCTGGTGCTGTGATCGGCTCTCACCCACACTACTATTAAAGTAGGAAGATGAGGGTCGGTGCAGCTTTTACCCGAAAGGTCGGGATCGAATCCTCAGGGAGTTATGATTTGGAGTGAGTTTCTAAGTGATCTATCAATGGTTCGTGCTCTTGATTACACTTTTCATAACTGATGGTTTGGTACTATAACTATGATTTATACTAATAATGATTGCAATTGAACTACTAATATCTTTTTGGGTTGTTTTCTAATTGGATAAAGGCGCTAGGGTTATGAATTCTTACCTAGGCGAGTAATTAACGGATTCTACTACCTAAGGCAAAGATGTTATTCGGGGAATTATGATATAGCCAAATGCTCCAAAGTTACCCACTCTATACCTCTCGGTAGTTTGAGTGGCTATGCCTAATTGTCTTTCTCAAGGTCAATTTGGTGTCAAATTTGCACAAGCAATATGAGCTCAAGTAGAGTTTTACTTTCTCGAGGTTTAACCCGTTAATTGGGACTATCAATTCTCATGATTTCATCCCAATTCCTTGTTGGGTTGATTTTCTAGACTCAAGTCCTCTTTCTCAAGAAGGACCCAAGTCAATTGAACACCAATTAGTGTTTGCAACCACTAATCTTAACAATAAAACCATAAATCAACCCAAATATCCATCACCCATAAACATCTAAGCCCTAATTTAGAGAACCCATTAATTACCCACACTAAGGTTGAGCCACAACCCTAGCTAATGGGTTTAGCTACTCATAATTAATGAAGGATTCACAAAAATAGATGAAGCAAGACCCATGTAATTAATTTATAAGCTAAAATATGAAGATTCAATGTTGAAATGAAGCTAAAATTGCAACAAAAGAGGAAAGGAAAATATCCACGAGATGTTCACTACTGCTGATACAAACTTGACCTAAAGAAAATACAAAAGAAGCTATTTATACTCGGCCGAAAATTTTGGACAAAAAAGCCCCTGCGGGGTCACTGCGGACCGAGAAGAATGGACACCGGTCCGCGGTACCTTTAGCCTTCCAAATGAGTCTATCTGAATCTCACCACCGCGGACCGCGAAGAATGGACCGTGGACGCGGTGGACTTTGCCTTTGAAAATACTTCTCTAAACCTCACCACCGCGGACTGCGAAGAATGGACCGCGGATGCGGTGGACTTTGCCTTGAAAAGAGTTCTCTGAACCTCACTACCGCAGACCGCGAATAATGGACCGCGGCCGCGGTGGTCACTTGAGCTTGCCCTTTTTTGTTGTTCTTGGTACTTGGGCACGATTCACTCCTTTTTGAGCAGATCTTTGACTGTTTGTCATCCTTTTTGGCTCAACCCTGCAACAAGCACAACATGTCAGCTTTTTGGGCTATTTATGTACAAATGTATCCAAAACTTAAGCAGTTAGTGTATAAAACAAGGTAAAATCCCTAGTTATCATGTTGCCCATCAGGTGTAGCCGCACCTGCGGAAGGTTGAGCGCATGTGCGACCTCCGCAAGTGCAGAAAGGGCGCGCATGTGCGTAGGTCCGGTGTTTGAGTATTCTTCGCAGGTGCGCACCTGGGACCGCAGGTGCAGGTCCGCAGGTGCGCATAAGTGGCCGCAGGTGCGGAACCACTGGACAGGAAAGTATATAAACCTGCCTTCGCGAATTTGAGCAATTTTCTTCAATATTTCATCCAGGATTAAGCTTTGGGAGAGGGTTTTGAAGGAGGAAATCAAGAGAACTTCATTTAGGTAAGATATTTGAACCTAAAACTCGTTCCTATGTAATTTTTGGACTGATTTAGGGTGAATTTGTGGGAAAAATCAGTGTTAATTTGGGGGTTAGGGCTTGGAAAGATTGGAGATTTTGATTGAGGAATTGAAGGGTCTATTGGGGTCCGAGTTTGATGTTCTTAGTATGTATAGACTCGTAAGTGAATGAGGATTCCGATTTTATAATTTTATCGAATTCCGAAACGTGGGCCCGGGGGTCAGTTTTTGCCAATTTCGGGAATTGTGCCTAATTTTGATAGTTTCGAATGGGTTTCGTCTCCCTAGCATATTTTGATGTTATTAATCTGATGTTGTGATGATCCTAAGTAATTCCAGCTAAATCTGTGTTCCGAGGCCCCGAAAGCCTCCGTTAATCTCAACTCGATATGCGTGCGTAGCCCGGGAAGCTTCCATGTGAAAATATGATAAAAATGGGATTTTTGAATTGAATAATTGAATAAAGTTGACTTTGGTCAACGTTTTTGGTAAACGGACCCGGACCCGTGATGTGACGGTCCCGGAGGGTTCGTAGGAAAATATGGGACTTGGGCGTATGCCCGAAATCGAATTCCGAGGTCCCAAGCACGAGAAATGAATTTTGAAAGAAAATTGCTTTTTGGAAATAATAAAGGATTTTGAAAATGAGTAATTATGTGAAAGCCGTGTTACCGGGCCCATATTACGGTTCCGGAGCCCGAAACCGGTTTATTATATGTTATTTTTCCTATATGTGCAATTTGGTGTAAAACGGACTTGATTTGATGGGTTTCGGATCAAAATGAGAGATTTAGAGTTAGTAAAGTTTTGAGGATGTTCATAAAACTTGAAATTTGGTTAGGACTGTGATTTTCTGCTACCAAGGTCCGAATGCAATTTCGAGGCCGGGAATAGTTCCGCTACGTTATTTATGACTTGTCTGCAAAATTTGAAGTCGTTCCGAGTTTTATGGGTCGGTTCGACACATCGTTATAGAATTCTAGAATTTCAAAGTTCTTAAGTTTTGAATTCAGGGGTTTTGAAGGGTGATTTTGAGTTTTAGCGTTGTGTTGAGTGTTCCGTGGGCTCGAGCAAGTCCGTTTAATGATTTGGGACTTGTTGGTATATTTGGACGGGGGCTCGAGTGGGCCCAGGTGCCTCCCGGACCCCGCACGAGGCCAAAAACCAGCAAAAATCACTGCTGGTGCACAACAGCTGGTGTGACCGTAGGTGCGGTTGCCCAGCCGCAGGTGCAGGACCGCACCCGCGGTCCAGGCCTTCGCGGGTGCGACCTCTTCCGCTGGAGCGATCAAAACTCCGCAGGAGCGGGACCGCTGGCGCGGCTCCCAACTCTGCAGGTGCGAGCCCAGGGTCCCAGGCCCTTTTCCTCAGGGGCGATGAATTTCTCGCAGGCGCGTGACCGCACCTGCGGTCCTAAGGTCGCAGGTGCGGAAACCCCTGTTGGCAGCCCCTCTTAAATGTCCAAAATTTCGGGTTTTCTTCATTTTATCCACCATCAACCTCCATTAGAGAGCATCCAAGTTTGGGCAGCACCTCCCACGACCACCCACTGTAAGAGGTAAGTTAAACCCCATAAACTTCTAGTTTTAACATTAATTCCTAGTTAAATTCACTACTAAATCATCTAAAAATCATAGAATTAGGTAGTAATTTTAGGGTTCTTGAGGATTTTGTGACTTTCCATGTTAGGCCATGAATTCTTGTATAAATCACATAACTTCGATCCTTAGACTCCGGGTAATTGATTCCTTCATGAATTTTCGAAAATCTGAAAGTGTGGGCCCGGGGTCGAATTTTAGTATTCTTGGAAGAATAGTAGGAAATGTATAATTAGGCTTGAGAATTGGTTTATTGAGTACTTATTGATGTTAACAAATCCATTATGTCTAGATATTACCGATTCAGAGTTGGATTCGAGAGGGAATGCTGTGATTGAGGCTTGACTTGCATTTTTGGAGCCGAGGTAAGTGTTTGGCCTAACCTCAGCTTGAGGGATTAGGTATAGAGTCTTATTTTCTATGTGTAACTCATGTCCAACGTATAGGCGTGGTGACGAGTGCCTATATGTTGCGGTCAAGCATGCCCGTGAGTCAATTGTGATGAAACTTACTGTGTTCTTAATATTCCCCGTACTATGAGTAATTGGTGAATTAGTAGTGATACCTTGATGTTGTTTCATGACGTGGGGAGTTATTGAGTTATTTGTTTCAGTTGAGGCTTACACTGTGAAATTGTATTTCTGATGCGAGGTTGGTTATAGCTGAGACCCTTGTCGGGCATTTGTTGAGTTTGTAATTGATGATTTCTCCTTGCCGGGACAATAGAATTTATTGAGCATTTCCATATACCTGAGACTTCTTATTGTTGATTTTCGCATTATATTATTGTTTGTTTGTTATTATCACACGAGGGGACATGCCGTGTTGATCGTTTATTATCTGTCGCACGAGGGGACATGCCGTGTTGATCGTTGATTATTTATTGCACGAGGGGACATTCCGTGCCGAGTGATTGTGAGGTTATGCACGAGGGGACATGCCGTGTCTTATGATGTTCAGTATCTGTTTGAGAAGTTAAATTCCTGCCTATATCTTTACATCTCAGTTGTTACCCTATTCTACCGTGCTAGTATTTTGTTGCCCCTTTTACCCCCAACATGTTCTCCCCGTATCTGTCTTACTTGCTTATTTCCGTCGACATTTTTCCTGTTATTATNTGGTCGGAGCATCTCATCAGTTCATACAGAAGACATCGAGGTAGACCTGCAGATATTCGTGGGCCTTGGCGTCACCTTCTATTCTTCACTTACAGCTTGTCTTACTTTATATTTCAAAGACAGTCCTATGTACTTATTTTCAGACCTTTGTTTTAGTAATCTCTTAGACAGTTCGTGAGTATGTGACACCAGTTCTGTGATTTTTATATGGGTTATTTCGAAATTGCTATGTTATATCTTGGGTTATTTGTTAACCTTCACATTGCGGACCATCGATGCCTTAGTTATCTTGTTCGTTTTAGTTGTTAATGAGTTTTATTTAGTTCAAACGTTGGCTTGTCTAGCGGGTGCGCCGTTAGTCGCAGTCATGGCCCGAAGGTGGGATTTCGGGTCGTGACAGATGTTGATAGACTCGGAGCATTTGGGGAGCCGATTCGAGGGGCAAGAGCATCGCAAAGTAGTTTTCGGGCCGGTTTGAGGTAATTAACGATGGTAACTCTAGACCCGAGGGTATGAAACCTCGATATTTTATATTGTTTTGGTAAATGAGGTGACAGACATGCCAGGTGACGAGCGTGTGCGCGTGCACCGATAGGGATTGTGACTTGGTCCATCCCGTAGCGACTATTAAACCGCTTATTCAATTTGAAACCTTATGATATCCTGTATTTTAGAGACTTATACTTATTTATGGGTTGTATGCCATGTTTGGGGCATTGTGCCGGCCTGCTCAGACCCTCAGGGGTATTTTTACTCTATTCTCACACTATCTTGATAGAAAATTTGTGAACTCAGTCATGTTTACTATTTGTTGCTATTTTCACTGTCATCACACTATTTTAAAAATTCTGAGAGGTATTTTGGGCTGAGTCCCGTGAGTTGAGATGAGTTGCCAGAGTGGCTTATGAGGATGACTGAGTGAGGCCGAGAGCCGAGTATGTGAGGATAGTTATGGATCGGGATGCACATCGCAATAATATATATATATGATATATGGATCGGGCTGCATGCCGCAACAATATATATTATGTGGATCGGGCTGCACACCGCAACAATATAGCGTGTGGGCTGTAGGAGCCCCTCCGGAGTCTGTACACCCCCTTAGTGGGCGCATTCGACTATTATATGGATCGGGCTGCACGCGCACCAATTATGTGTATTCATGGTACCTGTTGAGTGAGAGTGCTGATGTGTGAGCTTAGACTGTGCTAGTGGAGTCACGAGTGACTGAGAGACCCTATTCATGAGTGATATTGTGCCCGAGAGGCTATAAATTGTGAGATTATTATTTTTCACACATTTTACACCGAGTCTCCTTAATAAACGTTGATTTAATGTTTTATGCAAGTTTAAATGGAGGAGACCGGAGTTGCAAAGTATTTGGAAAATGTGGACTTTTGATTTACTCTATTTGTGTTCACTGGCACCTGTTTTTATGAAATTATGATTTTAAATGCTCGTCACTGCACTCAAGTTTTTAGGTACTTTGGTTACTTACTGAGTTGGCGTACTCACGTTACTCCCTGCACCTCTATGTGCAGATCCAGGTATCGGGCCAGCTCGCTAGTTGATTTTCTCACGTGCTTCGGAGTCGATCCAGGATCGAGGTAGCTACTCAGCGTACACAACGTACCTTTTTTCCTTTCCCATTTCATAGACTTTTAGCACTTTTGGACCTGTATTAGTAGCAAGGTCACATTTGATACCCTGTATTTACTGTGTTAGATGCTCATGACAGTTGACTCCAGAGGTCTGGGGTGGCGTTAGAATTGGATCATTTTGGTTATTATTTTGCTGAACTTGTCTCAAAAAGTAATTTTTTATCAGAATATGAGGATGAATATTTATATGAAACGGAAAATGTTGATTTCATTGTGTTAAAGGGCTAGCCTAGTTTCATGATAGGCGCCATCACAGTCCTTATTGATTTGGGGTCGTTACAAGTTGGTATCAGAGCCTAGGTTACATAGGACTTACCGGTCATGAGCAAGTTTTGTAGAGTCTTGCGAATCGGTACGGAGATGTCTGTACTTATCTTTGAGAGGTTGCAGAAGTCTTAGGAAAAATCTCCCATTCTTGAATTCTTGTCGTGCGTATCCATTTATTCGGCCAAAAGCGTAACTCTTGAAATTCTTTTCATGTAATCGAATGCGCACGTGAGCGCTCGGTATCAGCTGTACATCGACGACTTGTGACTTCCATGGGTGAGATGTGATTCTTAGCAGATTGATAATGGGCCGGTCTGGAGGACTTGTGGCCGGATTTTGTCTGTGGCTGGAGTGCTGAGATTTTGTTTGTGTGAGCACGTGCATTTGGGGACTTATATGTCCTTATTGATGGGACTTTGTGACCAAATGAATACATGGTGAGTGTGATTTGGTGGTTAGATGTGTTCAGGTTGTTTGATTGTGACAAAATGAATGGGCGGGAGATGTAGCAAGAACCATTGAGTATTTGACTTCTGTCTTGAGTTAGAATATGGACTCGAGTTGTGAGTATATTGAAGGACCTCTCGTGTAGCTTAGTTGTGGAGTGAAGTGGATTTTCATGTTGGTTCCGAGTTCCTGGTGATGTCTTTTGGGCTGACCAATGCCCCAGTAGCATTCATGTGTTTGACTAACAGGGTATTCCGGCTGTATTTATACTTCTTCATTATGGTATTCATTGATAGCATCCTGGCGTACTCACGTATCAAGGAGGAGCATACTCAGCATTGAGGAGGGTATTATAGAGATTGATGGAGGAGAAATTTTATGCATAATTCTCCAAGTGTGAATTTTTGGCTCAGTTCAGTAGCATTCTTGGGGAACGTGGTGTCCAGTGAGGGTATTCAGGTGGTCAGACGAGTGTGGGTAGAGCTTCCAGAAGCTCAAGATTTCTTGGACCACAACTCTAGTGTTAGTTCTTCCATCAGCTTCAGGTTCTTATGCAGAGTATTATGATTCCTCGAGGGTAGGGGTTGGTTGTGTCTAAATGCAGAAGGGTAAAGTGATTGCGTGATAGCTATGATTTTAGGAAGGGTATAGGGAGTTATCAGCTTGAGGCTAAGCAGGCGAGGTTATCTCCCGCAGAATGTTCTGAGGTTGTGTGACCTTTATGTGGTTTTGTAGCAAGTTCTCTTTTCCAGTAAACGGTATATGTTGTAATTTAAGTTCGGATCGCTTGTGGAGGTTGGCATGATCCTTTTCAATGGTGAATGCGAGATTTGCATACGATTTGAGATATTTGATGGTTTGTGTCATATGAGCTCGTGAAGGGTTTAGTTGAATCTCACTACAGCATGGTGGCAGTGATAGTGTATGAGCATTGTGAGTTATTGTTGTCTTGATCTTTAGCTTTGAGCCAAGTGGGGAGTCTGTTAATGATAAGTTGATTGCACGATTATGTGTTGTATTGGTTTCGGTTCGAGGTATATTGGTGAATCAGTTATGACCTGCAGAGGTGGAGTCTGGGTATGACTCGAGTAATTGAAATTCTTCGATACAGGTTGTAATGTACTCTATGGGTAGATGTGTTTATTGAATGATGGAGTTGTAATTGTAAAAGGTGTAGTGCGTGCAATGTATGAATTCACTTGTTACTTCAAGTGTGTGGATTACTTCCTAGTTTGTTGGTGTGCAAATGGGGCCAGGTCATTCGGTCTGTTTGATCGATGTAATTGGGGTTTGCGTAGAGTGGATGACTCTCGAGAATGGTTCTGATGGATTCAAAGGTTATACGTAACAATCGAGGATCTTCAAGGTGTGTATCTAGCTAGAACTGAGACCTATGTTGGAGAGTGTCAAGACTTGTGACATTTATACATTATCATGGATTCTACATACCGGTATCAGGAAAAAGGAATTTAATGGCTTTAGATTCGCAAGAAGTCTCTTCAGGGTAAGTATTCTGAATGTGGTACTTTTGGGGATATTTGAGAGAATATCCAGTGGCTTACGAGCCTTAGACGGTATGATGTTATGCTTGGGTCTCGTGTGGTGAGTCTAGGTTTGGCAAGGAGAGGTATCAATTTAAAGGTAATTCAGAAGGAACTTGGATTAGTAGGACATCTTGGTAGTAGGTCGGATCGGCATGGTAAGGGGTATGATTAGTCCTTTGGGTGCTTATGAGGTAATGAGTTTCTACATGTGTTTCTTAGCAATGCTCTCAGGTCTTGGTGACATGCGAAGCTTGGTTGAGTTAGAAGGATTCAGTCATGTCGGTTTGATGTTGTACAAATAGGATTCAGAGAGTTCTTAATGGTTTGTACCACGGTTAGAGATGTATATTTCCTACTGGCGTGAGGAGCATGTGATGTATAGTGATTTTGCTTCTAGATGGGATCAAATGTAAAGTTCTCCGCTAGTTGGGCTCGTAGTTTCTTGTGGCTCGGAAGGGATTACAAAGTTCTCATATTTATCATAGGATGGCATGGCGTATGCGGTATGTTGTGTAGAGTTGAGATTTTTCATATGTGAGGTCACGGTTCAGTGCTGGAAGGAAGGTCAGAAATTCTTAGGCAACATTGGCAGTTCAGACGACTAGGTAAATGATATCACTAATTGGTGTGGCTTGATGAGGGTATACATTTCAGAAACGGCAATGTGTTGAGTTAAGGGTACTTCATTGGTATTTCAGTGCTCTTTTGTTGGATCGACTGCTGATATTCAAGTTTGTTTGGTGGCACAGAAGAATTTATGAGTATCCCTCATGGAATGATTGAGTGTTAGAGGTGTGTTATATATTCGAGCAGTGTAGAGGGGATCGAATATGGTGATTCGTATGCTTTATGGATTGGGAGAACTGAGAGTTTTCGTGATTAGATGGTTTTGTGGCTGTGGACTGGGAGAAAATAGCTAAGGTTAGTCAGAGAGTAGTATGTACTATGATTCAATCATTGTGAACCTTCAAGGAGTTATTTATCTATTATGGGTGACCAGAGTTGACTTAGGTCCCATTGGTAGGCCTAGTATGGATGTGTGTTCTGCACCAGGTTGGAATTGTTGACTCCGAATTGCTATTGTTGAGGGGTGTGCCATTCGATTGTCGTTGAGCTTATTCGTGTTCTGGAGTGATTTATGAGTTACCCTTCTGTGTTTCGAGGAGTTGTTATTGTTGGTTATATGCACATATGGTGCGGCTTTATTTGGGATTCATAGAAGAATTTGGGTGAGACGGGTATTTTGGTGTTGCATGATTGATTGCGCATTGGATATGTTCTTTTGGCTGGCATGGCATTGCGTCATTTACTTCTCCGTGGTTATGGTGATTCACTTGTGGTACTAGACATCAAAGCACGTGGTTGTTGATTCTGAGCATTGTGACTTGAGGTGTTTCATGCAGACCAGTGTTTGGATAGGGTCGCGCATTGCAACGAAGTTATGTGGAGGTATGATCATCCGGGTTAGATTCGTGTGTTTTGGTCCTATAGTGTGTGATGAGTTCTTAGAATCGTGTTGTGGTGGTACTGGTAAGCTTGCGGTTCAGCTATCTCATTTGAGACCTTTTTTCATGATTTGAGTACACTTGGACTGTTGCTTATTGGTGCGCGGGTCACACGGGTTGTGGCTTTAGATTGTATCGATGTGTCATGTCACTATAGCAGTCTTGTTGGATGAGATGAGGTCATTGGAATCTAGAATGAATACTATCAGATTCGATTTTTGCATGTTGGAAGGATAATATCGGGATCCGGCATAGAAATTTACTATGGTCTTTGCCGAAGGAGAGGGAGCTCCATAACTGGTTGATATGAGGAATTGTTATGAGTTTCTGTGTGTTTCATTCATCATTGGCAGTATACAGAAGTGTTGGAATGAGGCTCTATTTGAAAGGAGGTTGATTACCGATATTGGGTTGTTTGAGCAGTTGCTGTGATCAGAAGGTATTGCTACGAGTGGTCGAGTTATGTGGTATATCATGTGGTTACATCTGGGGATACATATATGGTTTGATACAGTTGGTTCAAACTTATTCAGTGTATAGATGTGAGACTCTGATTTTATAGATAGTTTCGGAAGTGGAAATGTGGTTCTAAGGTTTATGGGCTTGGTTGAATTGCGGAATTTCAGTTATGTTGTTCTATCAGACCTATATGGGATAGGGTGACGTGAGATCACCCCCGGGGTATGTGTGAGGTAGGTTACATGGCAATTTTGGTGGTTTTTGAACAACTTTGGGAACATTCGAGGACCAACGTATGTTTCAGTGAGGGAGAATGTAACGACCCAGCCGGTCGTTTCGCGAGATTAGCCCCGTTTCCTCTGTTTCAGCTGGTCATATGTTATTTAACCTATTTATGTTATGTTGGTTTGGTTGGTTCGGGTTCGGAGTGGTCGTGGTGAGAATTAAGACACTCACTCTTTTAAATGAGCTTAGTAGTTGGAAAAGTCAACCGGGAGTTGACTTATAGGTAAACGACCTCGGAATGTGGATTTTATAGCTCAGATAGCTTCGTTAGGTGATTTGGGACTTAGGGGTGTGTTCAGAATGTGGTTTTGATGTCCGGTGTAGAATTAGGCTTGAATTGGCGAAAGTTAATTTTTGGCGATTTCCGGTCGGCAGTGAAAATAGGCTATCGGGGTCGAAATGGAATTCCGGAAGTTGGAGCAGGTTCGTAGTGTCATTTTGGACGTGTATGCAAATTTTTAGGTCATTCAGATGTGTTTTGGTCAGTTTCGGCATCGTTGGTGATTTTCGGAAGTTTTAGGAAACTTAGGCTTGAATCATGGGTTGAATTGGAGTTTCGATGTTATTTTGGGTGTTCCGAGGATTCAGCTAAGTCCGGGTAATCATTTATGACTTGTGTGTGTTTTTGGTTGGGATCCCGAGGGGCTCGGGTTGATTTCGGATGGTCGTCAGAAGCTTAGAAGTTTGAAAATTTAAGGTGAAGGGCTGCTGGTGCTGCCCATCTGGTGTGGCCGCACCTGCGGAAGGTTGAGCGCAGGTGCGGAGGTCTGGTGTTTGAGTATTCTCTGCAGGTGCGCACCTGGGACCGCAAGTGCGCATAAGTGGCCGCAGGTGCGGAACCACTAGACATGAAAGTATATAAACCTGCCTTCGCGAATTTGAGCCATTTTCTTCAATATTTCATCCGGGATTAAGCTTTGGGAGAGGGTTTTGAAGAAGGAAATCAAGAGCACTTCGTTGAGGTAAGATATTTGAACCTAAAACTCGTTCCTATGTAATTTTTGGACGGATTTAGGGTGAATTTGTGACAAAAATCAGTGTTAATTTGGGGGTTCGGGCTTGGAAAGATAGGAGACTTTGATTGAGGAATTGAAGGGCCTATTGGGGTCTGAATTTGATGTTCTTGGTATGTATAGACTCGTGAGTGAATGAGGATTCCGATTTTGTGATTTTTATCAAATTCTGAGACGTGGGCCCGAGGTCGGGTTTGGCCAATTTCGGGAATTGTGCCTAATTTTGATAGTTTTCGAATGGGTTTTGTCTCCCTAGCATATTTTAATGTTATTAATCTGATATTGATAGACTCGGAGCATTTGGGGAGCCGATTCGAGGGGCAAGAGCATCGCGGAGTAGTTTTCGGGCCGGTTTGAGGTAAGTAACGATTGTAACTCTAGACCTGAGGGTATGAAACCCCGGTATTTTATATTGTTTTGGTAAATGAGGTGACACACATGCTAGGTGACGAGCGTGTGGGCATGCACCAATAGGGATTGTGACTTGGTCCGTCCCGTAGCGACTATTAAGCCTCGTATTCGATTTGAAACCTTGTGATATCCTGTATTTTAGAGACTTATACTTATTTATGGGTTGTATGCCATGTTTGGGGCATTGTGCCGACCTGCTTAGACCCTCAGGGATATTTTTACACTATTCTCACACTATCTTGATAGAAAATTTGTGAACTCAGTCATGTTTACTATTTCTTTCTATTTTCACTATCATCACACTGTTTTAAAAACTCTGAGAGGTAGTTTGGGCTGAGTCCCGTGAGTTGAGATGAGTTGCCCGAGTGGCTTGTGAGGATGACTGAGTGA